>CAUDMG010000372.1:3492500-3650000 GCA_958450375.1 Homarus gammarus
GCGGTCCTTAGGGGGCATCATGGCGGAGGTGTAGAGGATGAAGAGGGGGAAGAATAGGAGGAGGAAGAAGGAGGAGGGGGAGGATGAGGAGGGGGACGAATAGGAGGAGGAAGTAGGAGGAGGGGGAGGAAAATAGGATACTGATGGACTCACTAGAAGAACGGAATCCCAAAGAAGGAAATGTAGAGAGACAGTTGAAAGGAGTAAATAAGAGATGAGAGAAATGAACAAGGTAACGAGAGAGTGATTACCGGAAGCATTAAAGGGGAGGAAGGACAGAACTGATAACTATGGAGAGGGAGAAGTAGATGACGATAATGAATGAGATGAAAGATGTAAATGAAAGTAATGACAGCACAAGCACAGAACGATAACTGAGCAGAGGAAGAAGCAGTGATAAATAATGAGAACGAGAGATACAGTTGAAAAAGGGAATGAGAGATGAGAGGGAGGGGAGTATTGACAGAGGAAGCACAGGCCTGATAATGAAGAAGAAGAAGAAGAAGAAGATATTAAAGAGTACGAAAGAGAGGTAAACTTGCGGTAGGTTAGGTTAGTTTAGGTCAGGTTGGGCAAAGACAAGTTATAGTTTAGATTAGGATAAAACTACCTTCAAATAGATTATGTAAAGACTCCGTTATGTTAGATCAGGTAAAGTTAGGTTAGTTTAGATTAAGTAAAAGTGGGTTAGGTTAGGTTAGGTTTGGTTTGGTTAGGTTATGCTTGGTTAGGTTAGGTTAGGTTACGATGGCTCCAGTAGTGTTTTCGTCCAATAACCACTATAATTAAACATTGTATGGGAAGAGAGTGTGAGGTGTCTCCTACAGTCAAAGGAATTATTTTTTACTCACTGTAGAGTCAAAGGGATTCCCAAAATAGACACTGGTTTACTGCCTGGCTGTTATGTTAACGTGAGGCCACCAGGATTTCTCAGTGTCTTAGCAAAGCATTTGACAGAGTACCGCATCAGAGGCTTCTGAGAAAAATTATGGCTAATGGTAT
Source organism: Homarus gammarus (assembly GCA_958450375.1). Classification (NCBI taxonomy): domain Eukaryota; kingdom Metazoa; phylum Arthropoda; class Malacostraca; order Decapoda; family Nephropidae; genus Homarus; species Homarus gammarus. The sequence goes on from CAUDMG010000372.1 coordinate 3,493,503, forward strand.
CGAGGGGAAAGTTTTAAATTGGATAAAATCATGGCTCACCGATGGAACGCAGAGGGTCACCGTTGATGGTGTTAAATCTGAGTGGGGTCGTGTAACCAGTGGGGTTCCCCAGGGGTCAGTACTTGGCCCACTCTTGTTCATAATCTACATAAACGATCTAGTTACTGGGATCAGCAGTGACATAAGCAAGTTTGCGGATGACACCAAAATAGGGCGGCAGATTAATTCAGGGCAGGATGCAAATGCATTACAGGAGGATCTAAATAAACTGCAGGGTTGGTCTGAAAAATGGCAAATGAAATTCAACACCAGCAAGTGCAGCGTACTTAATATTGGAAGAACAAATACTGTCAATGTATACAGCCTTAACAACATCAACCTAGAGAAGTCAACTTGTGAAAGAGACCTAGGGGTACTTGCAAGCCCGGACCTACGGCCTAGAAAACAGTGCGTTAATGTTCGAAATAAGGCAAACAGAGTATTGGGTTTTATATCTAGAAGTGTAAGTAATAAGAGTGCAGAGGTCTTATTGCAACTATATCTTGCGCTAGTCAGGCCACACCTCGATTATGCGGTTCAGTTCTGGTGCCCTTATTATAGAATGGATATCAATGCACTAGAGTCGGTGCAGCGAAGAATGACGAAAATGATTCCGGGACTTAGAAACCTTTCATATCAGGATAGGTTAAAGAAACTAAACTTGCATTCCCTAGAAAGACGAAGAGTGCGGGGAGATATGATAGAAGTATTCAAATGGGTGAAAGGAATCAATAAAGGTGATATAGATAAAGTTCTTATAATATCCGAGCAGGATAGGACTCGGAACAACGGATTCAAGTTGGATAAGTTTAGGTTTAGGAGGGAGATAGGAAGGAACTGGTTTACAAATAGGGTGGTGGACGAGTGGAACAAGCTTAGCAACTTTGTAGTAAGTGCGGGAACTCTGGAAAGTTTCAAAGGGAGGCTGGATAGATTCATGGATGATAGAGAGTGGTAGTAACTCTCGACAGGAGCTGCCATGCACAGGCCAACCGGCCTATTGCAGACTCCTTATTTTCTCATGTTCTTATGTTCTTAAATGGTCGGCTAGATGAACACACAGCGCTGGTGTTGTTGTGTGTAGTTGTTAGTTCATGATTACAAGAACTTGGTATAATACTCGAAAAGTTCATTGGCTCTTAGAATACGGTGTGTGTGTGTGTGTGTGTGTGTGTGTGTGTGTGTGTGTGTGTGTGTGTGTGTGTGTGTGTGTGTGTGATATCCCAAAGTATTTACACACAGGGACAAACTAAACAAACACAAACAACAAACTTCACACATACATTAACAATAAACAATTCACGAGGCATAAAACAACACCACCTAAATGACCATAACAACTTGTAAACATCTGATGCTGTTGTGACCTGATGTTGTAGTATCACATCACCACTTGCTTTAAAAATACAGCAACTCAACAATTGTAAACATGACATCTGTGTACAATAACAATCAGTATTACAAAGGCCACTGCACCTCCTCTCCATGTTATCTCTGGCCTGGCTTTTCACACCTAACTTATGTTAATTTAACCTTTTCTCTACAAACCTCTCCCAATGTGTCTTAACTTTATTTAACTTAACCTAAACCAACCTAACTTAACCAAACGCAATCCAACTCTACCTAACCTAAGCTAAACTACCATAACCTAACCTAACCTAACCCAATCCCAATGTAACTTACCCAACCCAAATTATACTTAACCTTATCTAACCAGCTAATAGAATAGATCTTTCCCTCCCATACTTAATCCATACAAAAAAAGTGCCAATAAAGTCAATAAATCCTTCAGACGAAAGATAAAATAAGACAAACAAAAGATTAATATGTAGCTCAGATAATATAAAATAAGAAATAAATAAAGATATAAGAAGAAAAAGTAACATTAAAATAAAGCAGTTGTGAGATAAATAGATTTATAAAAAACAGCGACGGTACAAAATATTTAGATAAAATAATGGAATTCTCGTAAGTGATAAAACAATTTAGTTAGAGTAAAATGTAAGAAACAAGATCACGGTTGTATTGTGTCGCGTAAATACTGTACTCAGACAGTATATCAGTAAACCTGATGATTAACCTCCCTAAAGTTACCTGAAGGATAGGTTAGGTTAGGTGTGCATCATGATAAAATTGCCTGGTGGGTAATCTTCAGGTGATCCATATAAGTTAACAGTAAGTTTTTCTATTGAAACAAGTTTATGTATATTGTGAATTATGTAGTGTTTCTCCTCCTTCTGGGTAGGTGATGTTGGCAGGTGGTAGGTGTTGCTGGTGTAAACAAAGGGATGGTGCAAGGCGAGACAGCTACACCCAAGAGCTCGTAATCCTGAGCTTGACGTTTGGAGAAGTACTTCTGTGTACCTGGTGTTAACCCAGTCAGGCCCGGCGAGGCACACTGAACTGGGATCCTTATGATCTTAATATTCTTAATTGTTGTCACGGCGACGAGGATGATCATTATAGTTAACGATTAATTTAATCTGCCATAATATTCTTATATTTTAATAAATATATATATATATATATATATATATATATATATATATATATATATAAAACAATCCTAAATAGACGCTGACTTGACAAAATATGTATTAAACCTTTGGGAATAGAAATATGAAAACAAAGACTCTGGTCGGAATTTGAATATTAAAGATCGTGAATTTCCCTCAAATTCGCAGTTGCACACGTGAAGCAGATTGGAGCTGTCATGTTCTCCTTGTCTTCCTAAATGTATATCTCTCACTCTCTTTCTCGAAATATAATTCTAGGTGTGTTGTGAGCCAGCGTGCATGTGCATGCATATATACAAATACAACACACACACACACACACACACATCTACCACTATGGAGTAAAGGCGTCTTATCTGGAGCTCTGCATTAAGCTTCCAGAGGGTCACCATGTCGACCTCTCCCCACCTCCTTCCCCCAAATCTAATCAAGCATTAATCATCAACTCGTGACTGAAATTAAAGTGACAATTTCACTTCTAAAATAATACGAAACAGTGAATACAATGCCTACGAGTCAACGTGCAGTGGTAACCATGAGTCTCGACCAGTGTCTCATGTCCAGGTGAGTAATGGTGACCCGCCAACTCAACCACTTGGGAACTGCCGTACCCCTCACACACAAAAATCCCCTCACAAGTAAGGTCTCACAAGATCATATGAAAAGTCCACCAGACAATGGATCTCTAGACGACTGTGTCATACTGCTACTATAAACAACCTATCGTTACACTGGCCCTCTCAGCTCCCTCTCATCTTCATACTGTTTCCAGTTACCAATTTGGGGACAGAGCTGCTGCCTCCATCTTGGAATGGTTCCCACCCACGTGCACTTGTCAGACAGTCTCCACAGCTGTATGAGACCAACAAGACCAGCCACCCTGCTGTAGTTTCTGTAACTTGTATGTTCACCCCCATGTTTTCTCCTCTATATTTACTGAGAGCTTTTGTTAACCCACTCCCTAATGTCACTATAAGCAATTATGTAATCTCTGTTCATTGTGTACTTTCAGCCTTTGACTGCTATTTTCTCTCAATGAACTGCTAATTGTTACTGTTATCATCACACACACACACACACACACACACACATACACACACACCTAGAATTACCTGGAGTGGGCTTCAATGTCCATCTCCCCCGTGGTGCTGGGTAGCCTCCCTGGTGACTACCTGATCGATCAAGTTGTTGCTGTTGGCAGCCAGCAAGCCTGCGTAGCCACCAAGGCCAGGCTGACAAAGAGTGTGGAGAAGACACTATCACACTCCTAGACATCCATACATGTCTACCTCACCTACTGTAGTGTGTTTCTTATTAACCAGGAAATAATAATAATAATAATAATAATAATAATAATAAATGAGACCCTAATTGTTAAGCATTACGACGTCCTTTTAATACTCCTACTGATGAATAAAGTTTTAATATTAATACACACAAGTCTCCTCAGCGACACATGGGCTGGGGCGAGATAGTGGTAGACGCCATGTTGGTGACTCCATGTTTATCATTAACAAAACCATACAACCAAACAATCAGGTCTAAACTCATTAATCGAACTTACTATTTGTTACGATTTTATATCCAGATTCTCTGCTAACATAACTGTAGATGCAAGTATAAGCTTACGGATAATCTGAGGCTTAGTCCTTCAGCTTATTTCATTTCAAGATTAACCAATGTAACACTACCTTAACACACTTAAGATAGGAAATGAGGAGAATGTCAGAAAATATTCAACACACACACACACATACCTGAGTTTCTACAGCACCATGTGAAGTCCACCAACACCATGTGAGGTCCTACAACACCATGTGAAGTCCACGAACACCATGTGAGGTCCTACAACACCATGTGAGGTCCACCAACACCATGTGAAGTCCACCAACACCATGTGAAGTCCTACAACACCATGTGAAGTCCTACAACACCATGTGAAGTCCACCAACACCATGTGAGGTCCTACAACACCATGTGAAGTCCACCAACACCATGTGAAGTCCACCAACACCATGTGAAGTCCTACAACACCATGTGAAGTCCTACAACACCATGTGAAGTCCTACAACACTATGTGAGGTCCTACAACACAATGTGAGGTCCAACAGCACCATGTAAGGTCCAACAACACCATGTGAGGTCCAACAACACCATGTGAGGTCCTACAACACAATGTGAGGTCCTACAACACTATGTGAGGACCTACAACACCTAACGTACACTACCTCACACAGCAGTCCCTTCCCAAACACCGTAAAAATGATCAGTTATTTATAGATAACTTGTATGTTCACTCCATGTTTCTTTTCCCCTTTTGTAGTGAAAGCTTTGGTTAAACGACCCACTCCATAATGTCACTCTCCCTAATATTTCTTATCGGACCATTGTATATTTTCAACCTGTCTTTTAAGAAACCATTGATTATTATTATCAATGTTATGTATTATTATTATTATTATTATTATTATTATTATTATTATTCTCTCTCTCTCTCTCTCTCTCTCTCTCTCTCTCTCTCTCACACTTCAGGAATTATGGTGACATTCTTAGAGATATCTCACAAAGTTCAGTACCGTGAATCTATTCTTGTTTAGTCTCGTGTTTTTTTTTTGTGTGTGTTTTTTTTTTACAAATAGAAAAGTTTGGTGTGTGTGAAGGTGAAGGGACAGAAGGTATCGGCATGTTGTCAAAGCTCACCTGGTGATGATGATGGATGAAGATCATAAAGCCTCCAGGTATAACTTGGGGTAGTATGGGTGAGCAGTTTTATGACGCCCAGGTACGATAGTTTAGTATTACTGAATCCCCGAATCCTTGAACCCTAGACCCTAAATTCTGTAACTCGGGACCCTTAATTTTTGAGCCCACGACCCTGAAGCTTTGAACTCGGTACCCTGAAGCTTTGAGCCCAGGGCCCTGAATCTTTGAGCCCAGGACCCTGAATCTTTGAGCCCAGGACCCTGAATCTTTGAGCCCAGGACCATGAATCTTTGAGCCCAGGACCCTGAATCTTTGAACCCAGGACCCTGAATCTTTGAGCCCAGGACCCTGAATCTTTGAGCCCAGGACCCTGAATCTTTGAACCCGGTACCCTGAATTCTGGAACCCAAAACCCTTAATCAACACTCAAAATTAAATGGATCGAAGCCTGATGTAACTCAACCCAAACACACTCAATTCAACCCAATAAACCACAACCCAGCCCAGCCGAACCTAATTCAACCCATCCTAAGCACAACCAAACACAACCCAACATAGCCCTACCTAGTCCAACCTAACCCAAAGTAATCCTTAGCTTACGTTTACCTTACTTGAAGCTAGGTTAGGTTTAGGTTAGGGTAGATTAGATTAGATTATGTTTTGTCCGATTAGAGTCCGCTAGGTTAGGTTAGATTAAATTTTGTCCGATTAGCTTAGTTTACGTTAGGCTGGGTTAGTTAGATTAAGTTTGATCAGAAAAGCTTATTCGTACTTTAGGTTAGGTTAAGTTAGGTTATTCTAGGTAAAGTTAGATTATGTTTGGTCAGGTTAGGTTAGGTTTATGTTAGGTTAGGTTAGGTTAGGTTCAGGTTAGGTTTGGTTTATGTTAGGTTAGGTTAGGATAGGTTCAGGTTAGGTTAGGTTTATGTTAGGTTAGGTTAGGTTAGTTCAGGTTAGGTTAGGTTTATGTTAGGTTAGGTTAGGATAGGTTCAGGTTAGGTTAGGTTTATGTTAGGTTAGGTTAGGTTAGGTTCAGGTTAGGTTTGGTTTATGTTAGGTTAGGTTAGGATAGGTTCAGGTTAGGTTAGGTTTATGTTAGGTTAGGTTAGGTTAGTTCAGGTTAGGTTAGGATTTCAGTAATTTTAAATATGACTCCGTTATTTACCCTAAGACGATCAAGCGAAAGGACGTCGAGGAGTGGCTTACATAACCACCAGTTAATGACTTTGTTACATCAACCATCGCTATTAAGGGATTTTATTGGCCTCTTAAATACTCGTTCGGTATTTTCTTAGTGCGTTATTAATTACTGTTATCCGTACTGTGTGTGAGGCCTTGTTATGTTAGACCCAGTCCTAACCTAACCTGACCTAGTCTAACCTAATTTCATCTAAGCTAATCTAACCAAAACTAACCTAAACTAGCCTAAGGTAAGCTAATATATCCTATCCTAATGTCTAACCTAGCATATTATTACCAAACCTAACCTAACCATTAATCATGATAAGTTAGGTTAGGTTAGGTTAGGTTAGGTTAGGTTTGCTGGCCGTTTTCTAATATACACCTGAACATTTTAGTAATTAAGTGAAATCCGTAACACACCCGTAATTAAATTTCTACATATACTGACATTATATAATTACTAAACTACGGCTACACTTGAACCTGAAGCTCACCCTCGCCCTAATGCACCGAGTGACACTATGACCTTCCCTTGACCTCTGACCAGAAAATATCAGAATGACCCTCCATACCACTGTTTGATGACCCTACCATCATTCACCCTTGTGTTATCGTGCAGACAGATAGACAGATTGACAGACGGAAAGACAGACAGACAGACAGATGGAAAGACAGACAGACAGATGGACAGACAGACAGGTGGCACTGAATTTAATAAAAAGGATTTGCTGTCGTTTGTTCGTTATTTTATTGTTTATCTCAACGTTCATTTATCTGTCCATTAATTCGTTTATCTTGATATGGAAGGAATGAGAGATAGATTGATGATTTGGTAGAGACTGAGACATAATTGATAATTTGGCCACATACAGGGATAACTGATGATATAGGGAGAGATAAGAATAATGGATAATCTAAAGGGATACTAAAATATATGATGATTCAAGAGAAAAATAGGAATAATTTGATAATTTTGTAGGAGGTGAGAATAAGTGATGATGTAAAGGAAGGTAAAAGATGCATAATTATACACTAGGACACAGAAGTAATTGAGAAGTTAGTAGTTGGAAACAGTAATAATTGATAATTTAATGAGACACGTATGAATATAGTGGAAGTCAGGAATAATTGATAATTTTATGGGAGTTAGAATTAATTGATATAATGATAAAAATAAATAATTTAATAGGAGACAGGAGTAATTGATGAAATAATGGGGGACAGAAATAACTGATAATCTTATGGGAGATAAATATCCTTGATAATTTTTGGGGAAAAGAAATTAATTGAAAACAGGAAGAAACGATAATTTACTGATTAACAAAATGATTTAATAATTGGAGACAGTTAACCTTCCCCCCACATATAAATAGTTGCATAGTACATAATTAAGTGTTATAATTTCACTAATAGTTTACTTATAAAACTCAACACACATTTATACATAATAAGAAGTTATTGTACTTCTCACACCTTGTACACCTCAGTATGAACACGTAACTTAGAACAACAGTGTTATAGAGAACTTAGCATGATAGTATGATTGGTGAATTGCTTATCACACTGAACACGGTGTTGTAGGTAAGTGAGGCAGGTGGGAGCAGCCGTCACACCTGCGCCGACGACGGTGTTCACGTTTTTAATGAAGGTGACTGAGGTTTATGAGGCCATTACTTACCTGTGATATACAACCACTGCATGACCTGTATCTCATTCACCACCTGCCAACACATGAACTACGTGGCCCTAAAACCAGCCAGCCTGCCAGCACACGACCTGTACTTCATGTACTACCTGAGGGGTGTACAATCGTAAGAGGTTCAAGTACGATTACAAAAATAAACCTACACACCTGTACACCTACACACCTGTATATAATAATCTGTTCTCAGGACAGTATGTAAATAATTACATCACAGTCTTGCCAAATTGGAGTCAAAGGCCAAGTCATTTGTCTGGTACTGTAACGTCATGTCTTGCAACCGAGGTATTGTAAGATGTTTGAAACTCTTGTAAAATCAGATTCGAACTGGATTAAACCGAGGCAACACCTCTCTCTCTCTCTCTCTCTCTCTCTCTCTCTCTCTCTCTCTCTCTCTCTCTCTCTTTCCAAGTCACATCACTGGTCTTAATAGATTGACTGACGTAATGGACCCCAGTACTCTCCATGTTTGGTGAAATTTGACTAGATCAGGTCTCATCTACCCTTCAACACCTGTCGTACATTATTTAACAATTATTCTGGGACAATTGAATAAAATGACGAAACATTTATCGTTATGAAAACTAAATATAATCGTACGACCTGGCAGATTGGACAATTAGTTTAAAACCAACTATGAATTAATTATCTTCCCTCCCTTCCTACTTCAGTAAGCAGAGGGCCAGGGGAAACAGGGAGCAAGAAAGAGCGTACAGAGAGATAGCGAGAGAAAAAGACAATTGTGGAGAATGAAGGGAGAAAGATAAGACAACAAACGGGGAAGTACTCTCTCTCTCTCTCTATCTCTCTCTCTGTTCCATTACCACTTTCCTATTGTGTAAATTAGGGGAAACATAAACCTCAAGAAGGGAGGTATGAAAGTGACACAAATCAAGAGAGAAAAATTACAACAAGGGATAAGGTGACAGGAAGTGTCATTCCGAATACACTTGCCCAGATTAAATCAAATAGCGTCTCCTGTACCTGGCTCTGTGGACCTTATAAATGGCTCCAAGGGGGGAATAGAACTCAGGATTAAATGTCACCGAGAGAGAGAGAGAGAGAGAGAGAGAGAGAGAGAGAGAGAGAGAGAGAGAGAAACCTGGTCTCAATGCTGTTCAACATTTTGGGTTACTACTTAGGCGTCTACCAGCTATCAACAGGACTGGCGGACGTATAACTTTTTTATTATTTAGTCCCAGCCATTAAATATAATCCCCTGGACCCTCGTAGAACCACTCCTGGGGCACCACCATCCCATATATTATGGTTTAACGACGGTAAGACGAAACCTGCCATGGTGGTGACGGATGGGTAAGTACGATTGGACAAACGGAGAAAAAGTCATTATTATTTGTTCTAGTTCTTAACATTATTATTTATACTATCGTTACTATTACTATCACTATTACTATTATTCATAACCTACTTTAGTAAGGGTGTATTTACTAGGCCACCGTGTTTCACCTCACTATCCGCTGTGTCGCTTTGTACTGCCTTTTGCGTGTGTTTTGGGTCTTTGTACCGTGTGTGTGTGTGGAACCTTCACCCACCACCACACAACACACACAGGACCACAAGGGCTAAAGAATCTTAACGGTGTTTTATTTCTCGTGACAACAGAATATAAGGTGCTTTTTGTACCTCTTCTTAAAGAAAGTGAAGATGAAAGGTGACTGTCGAAATCCGATATATATATAAATATATATATATATATATATATATATATATATATATATATATATATATATATATATATATATATGTGTGTGTGTGTGTGTGTGTGTGTATGTGTGTGTGCACAACTACTTATTATTTGTAATCAAGTATGACTACCATCCAGCAATAACAGAGTTATATGCGTCTTTAATTCTGTCACCTTCGTTGGTGAACTTTGAGGTGGCACGTGTGTGGGGGGGGGGGGGGGGCTACATCTAGTGCGGGAGGGGCGACGGCAGCGGTCTTTTTTGGCACTGGAGTTTGGCTGCCTCAGTATGCAGTCAAGTTAACACGAAAATATTGACACCTTCTCGTGTGATGCTCCTCCAAGCGTTACGGTGTGGAGTGATCGTCTCCCAGGTGAGTGGGTCGATTTGGCACTTTTTCAGGTTTGCCTTAAGACTATCCTTATACCTTTTCCGTTGCCCCCCAACGTTACGTTTACTATTAGTAAGGTGACTGTAAAGTAGCTGCTTTGGTAATCTACTGTCGTCCATGCGGGTAGCATGGCCAGTCCAACGTAGTTCATCATGGATAATGGTAGCTTCGATGATCCTACAGTTGGTGTCAGCGAGAATACTGGCATTTGTTCTCTCGGATGATGGAACATACATAGACTATGTTTGGTGAAAGTTTTCAAGTGCCTCCTGTATGTGACCCATGTCTCGCTGCCATACAGCAGGGTGGAGACCACTGATCGATATACGTGCAACTCCCTACAGCTGAAGACACGAGGACGGAATCTGCCAAAGGCAGAGGGTAGCATCGTTAACCTGGACACACACACACACACACACACACACACACACAGTTTTAGTTCTATGTAACAGCGTTGGTCAGATTTTTGGCCCTATCCCTCCCCCTTATTATCAGCACACTCCTTTCACAACAGTGTGACTCTGGTCTATATTTACACTCACAAGTCTTCAGTGAGGTGCACTTGCTGCTCCATGTTTTTTTCAAACAAGAGACAACGTTTACCTGAGCGACAGCGTCATTATAGACTGACATCATTGTGTTCAGGAATCAATCATTATCCTCCTATAAGCGAGGAAATCATGGAATCTCATCCCAGACGAGCCTTATTTACACTTTGAAATCTCACGGATCTGGTCCACTCTGCCTACGCTTGTCCTCTCCACAGTTACCACGCTGTGCAACATGTTTGATGAGCTCGTCCTCACAGTCAGGCCAGTCAGGGTTGTCGTTGGTATCACAGGGGCGTGGCAGACTGTCCCTGTGGCTAGTCATGTTAAGAGATGCACTGTAACTGTTGTCGTCACGTAAGTAAAGAAGGATGAGGTGTAGAGGTACTCTGTCAACACGAGCTACGTCCATCCTGCCTCAATGTTCAGGCTCCAGTGTTGTGGGTTTATATTACACACTCACAGTAACAAATGCTGTCTTTATTTTATACAGTGGTGTACCATCCTCCACGCCCCTTCACCGGGTCTTCTACCACAACAATGCAAACGTTCAAGAATTATATACAGCAAAATAGTCTTAATGTCCTACCAAACTATAATGTATGAAGACCACCAAAATTAATTTCTGTGGGAAACTAAAACAATTAAACGATTTGGTATTATATTAACTAATAACGTCTCCAGGTAAGACTACCTTTTAACGGTCATCCATACTTTACTTCTGCTACTTCCTTCCTGCCTTAACAAACAGCCGTGGGGTGAAGTGACGCTCTACATTCCCGGTTTTGTTTCACATTATACAAACTAAAGTTATTTACCACATCAACGACCAGTCCTTCACTTCCTACATACAGTACCTCGCCTCCCTACACACCATCTCTCTCTTCACTATTTCTTATCCTCCTCTATAATCAGAGTCATTATACCAGTCGATCGTTCTCCAGCTGTTTAATTTCAATCTTAATTCAAACCATACAATGTCATGCCATCCTTACCTCAGATAAATTCCCTTTAGCTGAACCTCATTACTGTTCCCCACCTTCGTCCATGGTTCTTCTTGATGTTAAAACTCCCCTTCCCCTCAAATCTCCCCACCAACCTACCACCTAAATATCTAACTTAATTATACAGGATATACACGTATCCATCTGGTATCACACAAACAAACATACCCCTTTGTTATCCTAGTGTATACGAGACAAGTCTAACTATTGATCATACGTCACTATGTAATTAGCATTGTTCTTCAGGTGTCATACTGTAATATCTATCGCTAACCATCCATCACACAATTACTTCATTATTCGGTGTGTGTGTGTGTGTGTGTGTGTGTGTTCAGGGAAGTACGAGAGAGGAAGGCAGGACAGGGGGGGGGGGAGGGGGGGGGCCTTGACAAAAACACACGCCTGACTGGTCAAACGACGCGGGTTCGTTAGCAGATAATTCTTTGTTGTTTGTTCTTTGATCTTTCTGTCTGTCTGCTTATCTGTTTGTCTGCTTATCTGTTTGTCTGCTTATCTAATCCATAGGTTATAGGGGTTAAAGAACGGGGGAGAGGGGTGCACTGAGTGAGGGGGAGGGGACGGGTGCACTGAGTGAGAGGGAGGGGAGGGGTGCAATAAGTGAGGGGGAGGGGACGGGTGCACTGAGTGAGGGGGAGGGGACGGGTGCACTGAGTGAGGGGGAAGGGAGGGGTGCAATGAATGGGGGGGGGTGCATTGAGTGAGAGGGAAGGAGGGGAGGGATGCACTGAGTGAGAGGGAGGGGAGGGGTGCAATGAATGGGGGGGGGGTGCATTGAGTGAGAGGGATAAGAAGAGGTGTATGGATTGAGAGGGAATGGGAGAAGAGTGTAAGAGGGGAGGGGAAGGGAAGTGGGTGTTTGAAAATGAGTGGGGGAGAGTAGAGGAGAGGGTGTTTGGAGTAAAAAAAAGAGGGATAAGTGGGAGGGGATTGGTGTTTATGAGAAGGAAGAGGGGAAAGGCAGTGTGTGTGTGTGTGTGTGTGTGTGTATGCCTACTTGATTATGCATTTGTTTGTTTCTTTGGAAGTTTAAGGTGCTTGTGAGAGTTGTTTGTTGTTTTTTTTTTGTTTGGTACCTGTGTGTTTTGCTTGTACGTGTTTTATCCAATTTCTTTTATTTGTTTTGTGTTTTTGTTTCACTCTGCCTATTTTTTTTTTAGTCTGTTTATTTTAAGGTTGTGTGAATACAAGTGTGTTTTTGTTTATATGTTTGTTTTATGCTTGTTTAATATAACCTTGTATTCATGTTTGTTTTCGTGTTAATGTGCATGTATGTGTGTGTTTGTTGGCTGATTGTACTGTGTTTGATAAAGTGTCTTTGTGTTTTGAGAATATAAACGTCCTTATTTACTTGTTTGCTTCTGATTACGTATTATTTTGTTTAATTATGTTTATTTTCATGTTTTTCCTTATTTGTTTATGTGTTTATGTCCTTATTTGTTTACCTGAGGGATGTGATGATTTGTTTTTGTCGCTTCAGGAGTTATATTTATTTTAATATGATGTTTGCTACTAGTAAATACCTCTCTCTCTCTCTCTCTCTCTCTCTCTCTCTCTCTCTCTCTCTCTTTTATTTTCATTCTACATCTATCTCCTCTCCCTCCCACCCTCCATCCAATCTCTCTCTCTCTCTCTCTCTCTCTCTCTCTCTCTCAACAATCCAATTACAAGAATACCGAACAAACAATATGGCTTCTCCCTCTCTTTCTCTCCCTCTTTATCAAAAAATTCCGCCTTACACCCTCTCCATCTCCCTCCCTCCCTCTTCCTTCCTCTCCCTGGCAGCTTCTAGTAATTTCCCTGGATCAACAATTTCCAACACGGTGTTTACCTTCTTCGCCTTTGAGATCCTGTGCGGTTTTCCGTTTCCCCGTGTTTTACCGTGTGTGTGTGGGTGTGTGTGTGTGGGTGTGTGTGTGTGGGTGGGAAGTGTGGGGGGAGGAGAGAGAGAGAGAGAGGGAAGGGAGAGGGAAGGGAGAGGGAGGAGGAGGAGGAAGGGTGTATTATTGATTGAGGTGTGGGAAAGGTGGAAGAGGAAAGGTGGATGAGATGTTGTGTGTGTGTGTGTGTGTGTGTGTGTGTGTGTGGGTGTGTGTATGTGTTTAGGGAGGAGACGATGTGAGTATGAGAACGTATGGCAGGAAACGCATCAATCTTTCGCTGTGATACGAACTAGATAGATAGATAGATAGATAGATAGAACTCAAATAAATTCTCCAGATCCAACAACAAAATTCAAGAGCAAAAAACACACAAAACAAAATAGCATCGAAACCATTAACAAAAAAAAAACGAAAACAAAAACAAAAAAAAACAAGAGTATCCACAACACACGAAACTCTCCCGCAGTAACAAACAAACAAACAAATAAACAAACAAACAATCAACAATCAACAACTGACTGGCCATCACTAAATGACTCTTGTAAATGGTAAAAAAAAAAAGGGTATTTGATAGACCATTTTTTTTGCAGTAATTTTGACTTGTTTTCTGTTTTTCATGGTTTAAAAAAGTTTGTATCAGCCTCTTTGGGGTGTAAAACGAAGGGGGGGGGGTGGTCTTATTGGGTCCCTGGTTTCAATAGGCCCCTAGTGGAAATTGAACCAAGTCTTAATAGACCCCTAATCTTAATAGCGCTCTGTCTTAATAGGACCTTTGTTTCGATAGCCTCGTCTTAATGGCACTCAGTCCAATAAGCTGCTACCATTCAACAAAAACAAAATCTTCAACTAAATACAGTACATTATCAACAAACAACAACATTTCAGTATCTACATCAACAATGCTACACCAAAAATAACAACACCAACAACAACAACTACACTACTGAACAAACAACAACACAAGCAAAGAAATTTATCCAACAACAACAACAGTACGCTCGCTACCTCCTCACCAACAATAGTATAACAACAACAACAACAACAACAACAACACTACACCACTGCATCAACAACAACAACAACAACAACAACACTTACAACTACAGAACATTATCTTGCCAACAACAACAACAAAAAGAACAACAAGAGAGCTGCATCAACAATAACAACAACAGTAATAACAACACTACACCACTGCAACAACAACAACAACAACAACAACAGCAATAACAACAACTCACAACTGTAACAACATGATTGCTATTGAAATGAGAGAGGAATTTGCATTTTATTCTGTCTCAGCTCAGTATTGGTCTACACCGACCAGTCAGCTGTTGTGACCGGAGAGACCCGAAGAGACATAAATACATAGAATAATATACAGAGGAGAGATGAATATGGAGATAGAGATATTAATTAACTGATTGAGAGACAGTGAGAGAAAAAACACCAGAAAAATATGAACGTAGTAAATATGTAAAGGGATAAAATTATTTACATATCCAAAGCAACCAACCTCTCTCTCTCTCTCTCTCTCTCTCTCTCTCTCTCTCTCCTGTATCCAAAACTAAAATAATAATAACAAACACTAAAACATATGAAGCTAAAGACAATAGATAAATAGCGATGAAATGAGATTTAAGGGAAAATGAATATTAAAATAATGAATGCTAAATAAGGCAAAACAAAATGGGGGGTGGTCGTTTAAGTATTGCACGTAATCCGGATGAGTCCGACGCGTTCTTATACCACACAATATTCTCTTTGAAGTTTATATATTCTCTCTCTCTCTCTCTCTCTCTCTCTCTCTCTCTCTCTCTCTCTCTCTCTCTCTACTTTTTATCTCTTCTTTTTTCCTTCATGTCTTGTTTGTTTTTCTCTTTTCAATTTGTCCATGTCTCTCGCT
The DNA here is from genome assembly GCA_958450375.1 of Homarus gammarus. Taxonomy (NCBI): domain Eukaryota; kingdom Metazoa; phylum Arthropoda; class Malacostraca; order Decapoda; family Nephropidae; genus Homarus; species Homarus gammarus. Next base: position 3,509,101 of record CAUDMG010000372.1, read on the forward strand.
CTATTTTTTCTCTTTTTTCCTTTCTCTCTTTTTTCTTTCTTTTTCTACTTGTTTTTGTTTTTAACCTCTCTCTCTCTCTCTCTCTCTCTCTCTCTCTCTCTCTCTCTCTCTCTCTCTCAACAACAAAGACCACACCAGGAGGATTAAGAAGAGAGGAGGACCGTCTGGTGGAATCTAGTGGGGGAGGGGGAAGGGAGTCAGGGGGAGGGGAGAGGGAGTCAGGGGGAGGGGAGAGGGAGTCATGGGTAAGAGGAAGGGGAGTCATGGGGAGGGGAGAGGGAGTCATGGGGAAGGGGTTTAATGGCAAAGGGTTTACTGAGGAAGGGTTTGATGAGGAAAGGGCCAAGGGGTGCAGCACCACCCCTTGGCCCTGAGTTAGTTGCGTGTATCTCACCGTGCAGCATGTCCGCTAGACGTACACGCACCATCAACTATTTGGAGAGAGAGAGAGAGAGAGAGAGAGAGAGAGAGAGAGAGAGAGAGAGAGAGAGAGAGAGAGAGAGAGAGAGAAAACAAAGATTATAATAACTAACTTAATGTCAAAACGCATTATTCTTCACAAAAAATTACCAATTTATATAATGAAATAAATATACATAAAGCTGATTTCTATGATGACTGATAATATACTCTGTGTGTGTGTGTGTGTGTGTGTGTGTGTGTAATCTTACTTTCCTCTACTAGTTATCCTCTTTTCTATATCATTATTCCCATTTATCTGTCGACCCCCCCACGCCGCCTCGCCATACTCGGAAACACAAGAGAACCTGTTGGATCGTGTACCCCAGATTCATGATGGTATCTTCAAAAGAGGTGTTTTTTCTGCCTAGTCTCTCAAACTCTCCTACACTTGTGAGGTGGCAAATAACTGTGAATATAATGATGTTTGTTTGTTTCTTAAGACGTGTGTGTGTGTGTGTGTGTGTGTGTGGAGAGAGAGAGAAGATGACAATATAAGAATAGAGATAGAGACAAAAACAAAACAAGGAGAAAGAAATAGACAGACAGACAAATAGAGAAAGAGAAACAGACAAACGGAAAGAGAGACATATAGACAGAAAGTGAGTTAGGAGAAGTGGAATGGAAAAAGAACGAGTCAGAGAGAGAGAGAGAGAGAGAGAGAGAGAGAGAGAGAGAGAGAGAGAGAGAGAGAGAGAGAGAGCGGAAATAAAACTTCCCCAATGTACCGTCCCGGCCATCAACGATCCAAGAACTGTGATGGTTGAGTAACGTTTGAAATTCTCTCTTTTACTATTTACACATCTGAGAATTATCAACGGCATTTAGATCATCGAAATATATACATAAATACCGAATTCCACCCCATAGAAAGAGTGACGTAATTACCTGTAGGGCCCTGGTATGCTGTGCCCATGACGTCATCACCTGCTGTCCATAAACAGCTGATGGGTATGACGTCATTGCCAGATCAACAGATTGGTGTACACGTACCTGTTGAAGAAAAAAAAATCATTGTAGATCCGTGTGCGTGTGTGTGTTCAGGTCTGTAGGTTTGCGTGTTAATAATGCCAAATTTGCACTGTATTATCTTGGGCAGACAGCAGAGTAAAATTCTAGTAAAACATGACCCAAGAAATAGTTTTAGTTGCATCACACAATAACATAGAAGTAAAAGACAAACACAAATCTCACTTTTCCATTATCCGCTTTGTGTTAACTATGGTTAAAGCCTTACAGTTTTTATCTGAACTGTAAATATCACAGCTCGATGACCTCACTAAGTTGTGTACAAACCAATAATTGAAAATGAATGTCCATCACAGTAAAAAATTTTACGAAATTGAACATAAGTGTCGATAAAACCTAAATACACACACACACACACACACACACACACACATACACATACACACACACACACACACACACACACACACAATAAGTTCACTATAGCTGGGAGTTGTCATTAGCGTAACAACAATGGTGAACCAACATCCTGCCAAGTGACCCCCAACAACAACAACAACACTAATAATAATAATAATAATAATAATAATAATAATAATAATAATAATAAGGTTATTATATCTGTATCGTGATAATAGTTTAACTTCTGGTATCAACATTGCACCCACAAATTTTGCATGGCGCTGCTTGAAGGTGTGTCCTTATGGTGCATGTACCCAGGTGATGGCGGGTTACATGACCTCACACCAAGAAATATTTATCGTATAATGACTCAGTCTGAATCAGCTAATGAGATGCTTACCGAGTATATATACGAATATATATGTTTATGTTAAAAATTGTAGTATAAGTGACTTTCCAGAATTAAGTAAAGAAAAAAAAGAAACTTCATAACAAAATAAATCAAACGACATAGAACTTGACAGAAAATGGCATCTAAATTTAGCACTATCAATAAAATATCCAGTTTCTATTTTTTCTAAATCTGTTTTGACACGTTGAGCAATATATTGTGGATCCCAGCACAATAAAGCAACATTGTTCTATATAACAAAAAAACAAGAGAAAAATTTTGGAAATTGTTTTGACAAATGGCCACAAACATCCAAGATCGATCACCGAGACGAATATTTATGAGGCGGTCTAATAGCCCCGTCCTCAGGCCACAGTCGAGACCGATAAAATATGGCACAGGACGAGAAAAATAAAAATAAAAATATAGTCAAAATAGAAATCTGTTTCAAGGGAGATAAATTCTTCCTATAAAACAAAAATAAGTAATAAATTCGGAAACATATGATTAGATGAAATAAATAACCTGTCAAATACATACATACATACATACATACATACATACATACATACATACATACATACATACAGAAACATAAAATCTCGACTAGATTTCGAACCCATGAGAACTACCAAAGCATTGCCACTCCACCACCCACTGGCTGCCACACCTAGTTAGTTTAGTTCAACTCCCTGATCAGTGCCATGAGCCGTCACACGCTATATATCTCCCCTCACAACAACACAACCAGAACCAGGTGTGAATTTATGTGTTAAAACTACAGAGGTGGTTTGATATATTGTGGGTTAGGTTAGGTTAGGTGACACTGCTTAAGTTAGGTTAGGTTAGGTTACATTGGTTGGGTTAGGTGACACTGCTTAAGTTAGGTTAGGTTAGGTTACATTGGTTGGGTTAGGTGACACTACTTAAGTTAGGTTAGGTTAGGTTACATTGGATGGGTTAGGTGACACTGCTTAAATTAGGTTAGGTTAGGTTAGGTTAAATCGGGTTAGTTTAGTTTAAGTCAGATTAGGTTAGATATTCCTTTCCCTCTTTTACCCTCCCATCTTCTTCCACTCTCCCACTTTTTATCTCACTCTTACTCTCACATGGTCTCTCACTCTCCCACATTCCCACCCTCGTTCACCTCTCCCACACTCTCCCTCTTCCCATATACCCTCATTCCCTTCCTCCCCCTTACAGCCACAATCTCCCTAATTCTCCCTCACTCCCTTCCTCTCCTTCACTCTCTCACCTGCCGTCACTCTCCTTCACTCTCTCACCTGCCGTCACTCTCTCACCTGCCGTCACTCTCCTTCACTCTCTCACCTGCCGTCACTCTCTCACCTCCCTTCCTCTCCTTCACTCTTTCACCTGCCGTCACTCTCCTTCACTCTCTCACCTGCCGTCACTCTCCTTCACTCTCTCACCTCCCTTTCTCTCCTTCACTCTCTCACCTGCCGTCACTCTCCTTCACTCTCTCACCTGCCGTCACTCTCCTTCACTCTCTCACCTGCCGTCACTCTCCTTCACTCCCTCACCTGCCGTCACTCTCCCAGACCACAGTTTACCTCTCACTATCTAGTTAACACAGATACTTGGCGCTCACATAAACACTGTGTTACATCCTGTGCTTAACCTGACCCCCCCCCTCTCTCTCTCTCTCTCTCTCTCTCTCTCTCTCTCTCTCTTCACACAATTTTAATTTTCTCTCTGGTTCTCTCTTTATTTTTTTCCTCTTTTGCTTACTTTATGTTTTGTATCTCTCTATTCTTTCTTCTATCATGTCTGTCTTTCTTCCTCTCATTATTTTTTTCTATCTCTGCGTCTCTCTGTATTTATGTTTCTCTTTTACCTTCCCGTCTTTCTCTTACCTGGAGAGACGTGGCGGTAACAGTATCAACAGTTATTACGTCAAGAGGTACCGGTATGGCCAGCACAACAAGAGGTACCGGTATGGCCAGCACAACAAGAGGTACCGGAATGGCCAGAACAAAAAGAGGTACCGGTATGGCCGGAACAACAAGAGGTACCGGTATGGCCAGCACAACAAGAGGTACCGGTATGGCCAGCACAACAAGAGGTACCGGAATGGCCAGAACAACAAGAGGTACCGGTATGGCCAGCACAACAAGAGGTACCGGTATGGCAAGCACAAGAGGTACCGGTATGGCAAGCACAACAAGAGGTACCGGTATGGCCAGCACAACAAGAGGTACCGGTATGGCCAGAACAACAAGAGGTACCGGTATGGCCAGCACAACAAGAGGTACCGGTATGGCCAGAACAACAAGAGGTACCGGTATGACCAGAACAACAAGAGGTACCGGTATGACCAGAACAACAAGAGGTACCGGTATGGCCAGAACAACAAGAGGTACCGGTATGACCAGAACAACAAGAGGTACCGGTATGACCAGAACAACAAGAGGTACCGGTATGACCAGAACAACAAGAGGTACCGGTATGACCAGAACAACAAGAGGTACCGGTATGACCAGAACAACAAGAGGTACCGGTGTGGCCAGCACAACAAGAGGTACCGGTATGGCCAGCACAACAAGAGGTACCGGTATGGCCAGCACAACAAGAGGTACCGGTATGGCCAGCACAACAAGAGGCACCGGTATGGCCAGAACAACGAGAGGTACCGGTATGGCCAGCACAACAAGAGGTACCGGTATGGCCAGCACAATAATAGAATCAGACCCAGTACAATAAAGGGTACCGGTATGGCCAGAACAACAAGAGGTACCGGTATGGCCAGCACAATAATTAAATCAGACCCAGTACAATAAAGGGTACCGGTATGGCCAGAACAACAAGAGGTACCGGTATGGCCAGCACAATAATAGAATCAGACCCAGTACAATAAAGGGTACCGGTATGGCCAGAACAACAAGAGGTACCGGTATGGCCAGCACAATAATTAAATCAGACCCAGTACAATAAAGGGTACCGGTATGGCCAGCACAACAAGAGGTACCGGTATGGCCAGAACAATAATTGAATCAGACCCAGTACAATCTATTCTCTATCTTGACAATCTGCCCTCTATCCTGACAATATATCCTCTATCATGACAATCTATCTTATATCCTGATAATCTATCCTATATCCTGACAATCTGCCCTCTATCATGACAATCTATCCTAAATTCACGCATATTTTTTCAATTGGTAATTTAGCACTATATGAGTAGTTCATTTATGACCCTCTGTCTTGCGTGGCACTAAATAATGACACCATCCTCAGTGCCAAGACCTGTACTCATTAGATTAGGTAAAAACTGAAATTTAGTCTTGCTAAGTCTGTCTGTCTGTCTGTCTGTCTGTATGTCTGTCTGTCTTGCCTCCAAATTTACTCCTTCTCAGCACCACCTTCTCTCTGCCTCCTCTTCCCTTCTATTCTGTCCATTCATTCTATTCATTCCACTGATCAACTTACTCCCCCACATCCACCCAACAATTGTCACACTCTCTCCACCCACCTGTCAACCCCCCTTCCCCCTCACCTTCTCCATTCCACCCTCCACCCAACAAGCCAACCACCCATCTACTCCACCATCTCAAGCGCTCTCCCACCCACCATTAGCAGCAGCAGCAGTAGTGTGTGTGTGTGTGTGTGTGTGTGTGTGTGTGTAAGTTAACCTCAAGGTACAAGGCTATATATATCTCTCCTCCCTCTCTTAGTATTCACAAAGGTTCGTACCCAAGATTTATCCTTCCTAACTGGATGACCTACGATAAGACGTAAAGAAAATAACCGTAAGATTATGGTTTTTACCTTAACTAGATATATTTTCACTTAAGATTATATTAGGTTATTGATTTTTTTAGAAAGTAACTGTGTTTTTTGGTTAGGTAAACAGACGGACGGGTAGACAGACAGACAGACAGACAGATAAACAGATGGACGGATACAGACAAACGGAAAGACAAACAGACGAACGGGTAAACAGACAAACGGAATGACAAACAGGCGGCAAGATCCATGAATATCCACACACACACACACACACACACACACACACTTTTAACTCGGTGTAAGAGAGAAATTAACACAGGGTAAAGTTTTGAGAGACTCCAGCATAACACAAGTTGTTGTAGACCCTTGGCAGCCAACATAACCGAGCAGTGACTCTCTCTTAACTTGTGCCGCCGCCTCCACATCGCCTCTCTAACTTGTTCACGTAACTCCTTGTCTTACCCACCTTCCAACCCAACAAAACTTTTTCGACATTTGACACTTACAAAACACCCAGACGGAAGCCACGGAGGCACTTAACACTTTATGCATTCGGGGTTATTTGAGATCCCGTACTTAAGAGGTTCCGCCACTTGTCTTGTAGCGTTTAAGACGAGGCTGTAGGTTACTTATAAAGAGACATTTAAATACACTTATAAACACCCAGAAGGAGGCACTTAACACTTTATGCAGTCGGGGTTATTTGAGATACTGTATTTGAGAGTTTTCGACGTGCGGCTTGAAGCGTGATGCCATCGTGCACTTAACGCCCTATGGTGTATGCATATATTGTTACTTAACACCTGATACTTAAATAGTTTCGGAGACTTGATTGGTGGCATTTCAGATGAACCTGCAGACTACTTAGGAAAATGAGTGAGTTATTTATATAAGGCAGAGGAATCATAGCTACTTAACGCCCTCACATCTGATGTTACTTAAGAACCATACTTAAATGGTTCATACTTGGACTTATTGACGATACGGAAGTCACTACAAACATACATAAGTACTCTACAGTGCATTTATCGTTATGTGACCTTTGATTTGACTTAAACTAAGATACTTATAATGTTCATAGACTTGTCCTGATACTGAAGGTTACTTATACCACTTAAGGAAACACTTATAACCTAAACTCTATCTGTCTGTCTGTCTCTTTTCTGTCTCTAACTTCATCTGTCTGCTCCTCTGTCTCTCACTTATATCCCCAAAAGACGACAACCACACACTTAACGTCACACTTAAGTGATGTTCAAAACTTAGACAGATCCTAACCATTACTTAAGGCGATTCACTCGACACTTATAACATGAACATACAACAGACACACACACACACACACACACACACTAATGAACACACGCTCAGCTTTGCCTTTAAGTGTATACTATAAACTTGATGGGCTATGAACCCTCACAGCTTTTTATAGTGCACAGTGTATAGTGTATAACCTAGTGGACAGTGCGTATTGTTTACCATAGTGCAATGTGGATACCATAATATATATTGCATAGTGCTTTAGCATAGTGCATAGTTTTTCCAAAGTGTTCACCATAGTGTAAAATGTATAGTGTTTAGTGCTTTGGGTATTATTGTTTATCATAGTGCATAGCGTTTTAGCCTAATGTATAGTGCATAGTGCATAAAGTTTATCATAGTGCATGGTAGACAGATATAGTGGACTTTGGGTAGTGTTTACTATATAATGTGCATACCGTTTTAATGTATAGTGTAGTTTACGGCGCATACTGCATATTATACTATATATTGGGTAGCCTATACTGTTGTGTATGGTGTAGTAAAGGCATAAGTATAATACATTATCTACATCACAGCATATAGTATAGTGTATTGTGTATGGTATAGAGTATTAGTACATGATGTTAGTGTATGGTGCATGTGCATATATAATACTGTAGTGTAAAGTGAATAGACAAATAGACAGACACACAGACAGAAATACAGAGATACAGAGATACACAGAAAGAAACAGACAGACAGAAACAGACATAAAAAAAGACAGAAACAGACATACAGACACAGGTATAAGAGAGACAGACAGATAAAAAGAAAGACAGACAAACAGACAGAAAGAGTCCAACTTCAAACAACTTATCACGGTCATTTAAAACCTCTTCAAAAACATTGATTTCACCTTAAAATTCTTCAGCCATCATGAAGTTCCCTCAAGTTCCATTAGTCACCCATTAAATTCCAATAACCATTACCCACCTAAGGAGTATCGTAGCCACCCATTAATTACCCATTAGGCCTTTTCAAACCCCTTAGATTCCAATCCTCACCCCCCCCCCCATGAGGCTATTAATCACATATCGAACCCAATTTAAATCGAAAGTCACCTATTCATCCTATTAGAGACCCTTAGAACTCTATTAAACCCTTTCAGTACCTTACTCTCCTTAACTACCTAAAGACATCCATTAACACGATACCAAAATGCCCCTTAAACTCCCTTAGAATTCATTAATAACTAAAACTCCTTAAAATGACCTAACTACACATTAAAACCATAAAACATAAATTTTTAACAGAAAATTCTTAAAATAAATCACCTCAAAAAAATTAAAACAACACAATCAATCCCTTAAATTGAGTACGATAAATACCACCCCTTTAAACCTCACTTAAAATCTCCTTAAATATAAAAAAAATTAAAATTATACCTAAAAAAATAGATCTTTAAACTATGTCATCAAAGAAATAATCCCAATACCCCGTAAAAAAAAAATATATCATATAGAAGAAATTTATACAAAGAAAATCACAGTCAATAAACCGGGAGGCCAAGTTTCTTCGGGGCGTGAAAGTGTTATAACTTTTCCTTTTATGTTTCAAGTTCAGGAAGTGAAGAGGAGAAGCTTCACCCATCACTGCTGACGACGGGAGATCAAATGACTGCTGATTCCTCCCATATTTTTTTTTCTCCTGTCGATGAATCTATTTTCCTACATTTTATTTATTTATTTTTTATTTATTTTTTTTGCCTTGGCCAATTTTCTGTCAGTGATCCAATTTTCTTTACTGTCTATGAACCAATTTTTCGCTATTCATGAAATTGGTTTTCCATATATGAACCAATTTTTCCGTCAATCAACTTTTTCCCTATGATTCAATTTTTCCCTGAGGGTTAACCAAATTTCATTATCCCTATTTCTTTCTGGGACATTTTTAGGGGGGAACTGAGCTTAACCTTATTTTTCCCGCTGTTTTTTTCCTGTAGGTGAACCTATTTCAAATATATAATTTAAATTGCCAATTTCTCCTGCCATTGGCCCTGTTTTAACCCTGTTTATTCTATCCTATTTTTCTGTTAATAATACCCATTCCAACGCAATATTTTCCTACCAATTACCCTATTTCACCTCTATTACTCCCATCCAATTTTACTTGTAAATTTTCCTTTAAGTTCCCTATATTCCTCCACGATATGTTTCTTTCAATGCTCCTACTGTGATTAATTAAAATACGTGACCTTTGACCTCCTTTGACCTGCTGACCTCTCAATAGTATGGCAGTAGTAGGGATAATCATGGTGAATATACATAAAAGGTGATCGAAGAAAAATGCCCCGAATTTTTTTTTTTGCTATGGATGCATAAAATCTTAGTACCCTTTTTCACTGACTGTATACATATACAGTATTAACTTTATACATTATAACTCTTTCCAGAAATATTTATAGAACAAGTGACGGGCTAATTCTGTTCTCTCTAGATGTACTTAGTTACGTAGACAGACAGACAGACAGACAGACAGACAGACAGACATATTTAGTCGGTAAAATTGTCATACAAAGTCACATTGATTTACTTAGCAAATACGCGTAACTACATAGGGACATACCATTACATAGTGACGTAGTTACATGGAGATAAATGACACGACTGTAAAATCTGATGAAATTTTAAATAATAATCCTGTAATGGCAGAAACGTTTATGAGAGAGAGAGAGAGAGAGAGAGAGAGAGAGAGAGAGAGAGAGAGAGAGAGAGAGAGAGAGAGAGAGATTCATCACAAAAGCTGCTTTGATACAAGACGGAATTTTATCTGGTGAAATTTTATTTGGTGGAATTTCGTTCACTAATATTTTGTGCACGTTAGTATTTAAACTACTCAGTGAATTTTTTTACATATTAGTATTATTTCAGACGAGCTTTTGGTTTTGTTCTTTTGTACGTCAGTGATTTCGACCGTGGCCTCATATCAGCCGCGATGTGCCATTAAAACTAGGTTTATGGTTTATGGTGCCAGACAGGATAGAGGCACCGTCGCCTGTAAACACAAATGATGCCAGACGCTCCGTAAACGATCTTCACACTGATTCTGACACCAGTTAATGCTCTCTCTCTCTCGCTCTCTCTCTCTCTCTCTACTTTCCCAAATTTATTTCTAATTTTACCTATGCCGCTCTCTATTTAATTTTTTCAACATTCTCTCTTTTTCTCTCTCTCCTTTATTCTTTACTTATTTTCCCCTTTTCTCTCTCTCTTTCTCGCTTTCCCTCTATTTCTGTTGCTGGTTTTCTTCTCTTTTCTCTCCTTTCGTCACTCTTCTTCTATTGTATTCTCATTCTCTCTGCCACTTTGTCTATCTGCCATTCTCTGTCTCTCTGTCTTTCTCTCTCTCACTTTCTCCCTCTCGTCAGCTCAGTCGACCTTTGAAGCTCACCTGGGATAAACACGGCACGGCAATGGGACTATAGACGTCGGGGATTGGTCAATCCAGAGGCTCTAGTGCGAGGAATAGCCAATCAAGAGAGGCTTCAAGCGAGGCGGTGGGCCTATCAAGAGGCAACAATGTTCGTTCATCAGCTCCAGATTCACCCACCAGCCGTTCTAGACATGCTTCTCGGAGGGTCGTACAAAAATTATTTCTATTGCAACTGGAGATGTTAAATGCATCTTACGACCTCTCGTAAATTACAGGAAAAAATGGATTCTCAGAGGATCGTATACCAATAGGTGGATATACCCTGTACAAAGAAGTATATTACTAGCACTTTAAATAACGACACAAAGATCGAGTCTCAAGAGTCTCACAATAATAACAAGAATTATTGTTGACTTGAAATGTAAGAACGCATCTTAATTTCTCGCGTAAGTTATAAAACAAGAATGAGTTTTTACAAGCCTCTTCAATAACTGTTTTCATCGTAATTGGACATGTAAAAATACATCAAAGTTCACCTCAGCAACAACAAAGGTATTCTCAAAGGTCATTAAGTATGGATTATTTAACTTTCTTAACGGTTTATAGATTAAGTCTTACATGGTTACTGGAGGGATAAGATCGCCACCAGCTTTTACCTAAGTTACGCCAAAATGAAATTAATGTACAAAAAGATGGCGTAAGATTTTCGTTGAGACTCTCGCGTCAAGAGCTGCGTCTTCACCTCACAAGTTAAGAGGAGAGATTCGCCGTACGATTATTTGGGAATTGAAACCCAGATAGACGTTGGTATTGGCTTGCCAGAATCGATTGCAAAGTGGCTTATATTGGAAAAATACCAAACAGGACCACTGAGCTACTTCTTCTCCTTTGTTGCTGCTCATTGGGCAACAGAAACCTAACCTTACCTACCTTAATCTTACGTACGCTAACGATCATAAGGTATTTTGGTAGGCAAGGATGAGCTTGTTTGGGTCATGCTGTCTGAAATTCATGGTCGATCAGTTGTGCTCGTGGTGGTGTTTAACACTGACCATTTTCCGGGTCTCTGTTTGTTATTGTTAATGGTCGGTTGTATTCCATGTCGACGCAGAGTGTGTGCCGTGTAATGTACCTCAGTAAGTTGAACCCTTCATGGATGATAGATAGAACTTATTACTTTAATTGAACTTTGATAAAAGCTACACTGAGTACTGTTAATAAGTTAATGTTGGTTTATTTGGATTGCTCTAATTTTACTTTATCTTTGGTTAATGTATAAAACTTAATAAAGCAAATTCGTATAGGTACTTTCACTATAGTGATCTTCTTTTAAATCTACACAAATCATTTAAAAAATATATTTTTAACAAATTGGACCGCACTGTAATGAGATGCCAGGCCGCCACATCGGAGTAAATGAAAACAAATTGCCTATTTTTTTCTTACTAAAACTATAAATTAAATTATGTATAATTAATCTAACGAAGCATAAAAATATGTTGATTAAAAAAAATGATGGTAATATTTTGTCCTACTGGTATAAAAATAAAAGCTACTTATAAAGATGTGGGTCAAGGGACTGTTTTAATGTTTCTTTTCGAGAAACATTACGAAGAAGGAACTCAGATCTCTTGTCCTCCTGAGAGCTTTTATCGGCTGTGTGTGATATATATATATATATATATATATATATATATATATATATATATATATATATATATATATATATACAGAGGGGGAGGGGAAAGGGGACAGGTATATTGACAGGGAGATTCAAAAATATTGAGGAGACAAAAATAGAGATGAGCCCAACGGGCAGAGGAGAAAGATAAGCAAACAGGCATATGGAGAGAGAGAGAGAGAGAGAGAGAGAGAGAGAGAGAGAGAGAGAGAGAGAGAGACTACACTGGCCAGGGTGGGGTCGTACTCATGGTTACATCAGCGCTGGGAGAAGCACTTAGTGTGAAGCCTCCCTGGTATTCTGAAACTCCCCCTGAGTGCCCATTTCAAAGTGAATTTAAGTGTTTTCTTAGAGTACCCTTAAGTGTGTGTGTCATAGACTAACCCTGAAGTGAGACTTACCATCACGTCAACACCTGTTTCTGTATAACACTTTTAAATAATTTTTTGTTTTAATAATAGTTGTCAGGTCACGTTAACATTAAACCACAACTTATTTTACCATTAGATTAACCTAACCTTACCTAACCTAACCTTACCTAACCTAACCTAACCTAGCCTAATCAAGCCCAGAATAACCTTACCTAACCCAAGCCCCAGATAGTGTTAGTGCGTTTAATCATCAGATAAAATAAACTGGTGGTGGTAATCTTAAGGTGATCCATTTTTTTCCCAATATATATAATCATATTTTAGACTGTTTCATACGATTAGTTAATATAATATAATATAATTTACTTCAGCAAGAGATTTAGAGAGACTCAGCACTAATACCTTTACATAAAAATACCTGTAACCTTCTTTGTGTGTTATAAAGCAACGATGTTATTGTTCCCTGTTTGTACACCTAATGTGTGATATTTGGTTATTGTCTTACTGAACAATGTTATTCTCTCTCTCTCTCTCTCTCTCTCTCTCTCTCTCTCTCTCTCTCTCTCTCTCTCTTCCATATATATATCGTCGGTGTACTGAGAGAAGGAACAGCACCAGGGAGGGCAATGTCTCAAGGTAAGCAGTAAATGTATCGGAGACGACCTGGCCGTATCTAATTAAGGGATTTTTTCCACAGGTGAAGATACATGTGGCGGCTGTGACTAATGGTGGGGGGAGAGAGAGAGAGAGAGAGAGAGAGAGAGAGAGAGAGAGAGAGAGAGAGAGAGAGAGAGAGAGAGAGACCATCACGTACACCAAACTAATAAAATAACATCAACAAGAACATGTCCGGTACATGATCGTAACATGTCTGGCCCCGCGGCGCGTGAATGACCCAGGGAGTACAAGGGACAAGTCTCTAGGGGAGGTCACAAGAGGTTAGTGCGTGACCTGGGGAGAGAGAGGGAGGGGGGGGGGGAGGAGAAGAGGTAGGAAGGGTGGAAATGGAAAAAGTGTTAGGGGGAGGGTGAGAGAGAGAGAGAGAGAGAGAGAGAGAGAGAGAGAGAGAGAGAGAGAGAGAGAGAGAGAGAGAGAGAGAGAGAGAGAGAATCGATCCGTCCAATTGGAAGCTTAAGTTAAATCATTCTGAAATATATGAGAGATCTAGTCTCCCCTCCCTTCACCCATCTCTCCCCAATGTCTACTCCCCCTCACCCTCCCCCTCCATTCCCCCCCCCCTCTCCAAGCCCTCTTCTCCCCTTCCCCTTTCCCTCTCCACATCCCCCTACCTTTCGACATTCCCCTGCATTCCCACCCCTCCCTTTCTTCTCCCTTCATCCCAACCCCCGTCCCTTAGTTCCCCCCTCCCTCTCCACTCATCCTCTCCCCCACCCTCTCCACTCACCCACCTTCCCTCTCCACTCATCCTCTCCCCTTATCTCCTCCCTTAATCCCACTCCTTCCCCTTTTCCCGCACCTCCCTCCCCCATCCCCCCTCTTCCCACTGACAGCATCAGGATCATGTTGTGAACGTGTTGTGTAGTGAGAGAAGATGTTCACCGCCAGTAATGGAGTGGTTGTCAGCTTGGCGTGGTTGGCTCGCTGCTGTACTACGTGACTGTGGTGGTTGATGGTTGTGGTGGTGGTGGTGGTGGTGGTACAAGATTGATTGCCGTGGATGCGTGCTTGGTCGAGTTTCAAAGTGTCACAATGGTAAAGTGGTTTTAAGAGTAGGTGTTGAGTTCCAGGACACTTAAACTCCTGATTCGAGCCCCGGACAGTGAAAAGTTGGCGTGTCGTAGTTGAGTGTATGTTGAGATTGATCGAGTGTCGTTGTTACGTTTTGGTAGAGTGTCGTTGTTGTGTTTAGTCGAGTGTCGTTGTCGTGTTTGATTAAGTGTCGTTATTATGTTTCGTCGAGTGTTGCTGTTTGGTCGAGTGAGAGAGAGAGAGAGAGAGAGAGAGAGAGAGAGAGAGAGAGAGAGAGAGAGAGAGAGAGATGGCATACACACACACACACAATGGAATCAAGTACAAAGAAAAAATTGAAATTACAAAAACTAAAAAAAAAATCAAAGAGCCAGACAGACAAAGAGACGGTACAGAAGAGAGGATCAACACGTACAGTACTTTATTACCAAGAGTTTGTTTGATGTACATCCCCTTTGTACTACCTTTGTACGCCATGAATGATATTGAAATTACACAATTAGTTAAAATATTGCCCGTCAAACAAAATTGATTTCATATCTTTTGAGCTGAAATAATATAATGTTTATTTTCTTTTTGGATTTTTTTTTAATTATACGATTGTTTAAGGGAACCTTTTTTTAATAGATTATAATAATAATATTAATAAATGATAATAATAATAATAATAATAATAAATGGTAACAACAACAACAACAACAACAATAATAATAATAATAATAATAATAATGATAATAATAATAATAATAAATGGTAATAATAAAATAATAAAAATAATAATAATAATAATAACATTAATAATTATAATATTAAATAACAATAATAATACAGACTCGTGGGTATAAAAACTACTGAACCCCAGATCACATAAAAGCCATTATGATAAAAGCCACAGTTGTAAAGGTCAATTATCACACAAGACTAAACATAATCCCTCACGGTATAAACAAGTGTGGTGAAGATACTGGCAACACATATTAGCGACACACCACCTAGTATATAACTCGGCACCCTCACATAACTCGGCACCCTCACATAACTCGGCACCCTCACATAACTCGGCCCTGGTTTTTTGTTGATATGGTAAACCAACATCATATATAACTCGGCACCCTCACCTAACTCGGCACCCTCACATAACTCGGCCCTGGTTTTATGTTGATATGGTAAACCAACATCATATATAACTCGGCACCCTCACCTAACTCGGCACCCTCACCTAACTCGGCACCCTCACATAACTCGGCCCTGGTTTTATGTTGATCTAGTAACCCAACATCATATATAACTCGGCACCCTCACCTAACTCGGCACCCTCACATAACTCGGCACCCTCACATAACTCGGCACCCTCACATAACTCGGCACCCTCACATAACTCGGCATCCTCACATAACTCGGCACCCTCACATAACTCGGCACCCTCACATAACTCGGCCCTGGCTTTTTGTTGATCTGGTAACTAAACATCATAACAATAACAAGACGCCAGTAGAGTTGTGTCAGTCAGGTGATAGAATGTTTTACTGAACACTGTCTTGATATGAGGGAGACAACGAGCCCACTTGTGTTTATTGTTAAGTATGACGTAGATTCTAATAAGCGTGACACTCCACCTTAGAGACATCACAACACTCTATACTAAGTCATAGGTACAGCATAGGAAGGAGGCATTACACTCGAACCTTCCTCACATCTCATTTGTAACAAGGTGGACTGGGAATGCCCCGGGATCGAACCACTGACCCTTAGTGACATATGATAACCACTGTAATATCAAGTCAGCCGCCGCACCGCTTATTCTTCCGGACAGTGTGTGTGTGTGTGTGTGTGTGTGTGTGTGTATCTTCAAATGTGATGTGATTGTATGAGTGTGTATGTATGTGTATTAATCCACAATTGACTTGTTTCTATACCATACATACATACATACATGCATACATACATACATACATACGTACTGTAAAACACCTGAAACGAAAAAATCTCAGAAAGAGAGAGAGAGAGAGAGAGAGAGAGAGAGAGAGAGAGAGAGAGAGAGAGAGAGAGAGAGAGAGATGGGGAAGGGGGGGAAGGGGGGAGTACGAAGGGTATAACAATAGGCCAGACACGCCACTCTTACTCTCTGTGAGACACCAGAGTCTCTCAGGGGGGTGACAAACCTGAAGAGGAGGAGAAGGAGGAAAAAAGGATGAAAACGAGGAGAAGAAGGAGGAGGAGGAGGAGGAGACAGAGGAGGAGGAGGAGGAGGAGGAGGAGGAGGAAGAGAAGAAAGAGAAAAGAGGATGAAGAGAAGGAGGAGACAGACGAGGAGTATGAGAAAGAGAAATAGGAGGAGAAAAAGAGGATGTAGAGGAGGAGGAGGAGTTGAAATAGACAAAGTACAAGAAGACACGGAGGAGGGGAAGCAGTGGAGGAGAAGTATTAAACAGATGAAATAAAAGCGGAGACGGTGAAGAAAAGGAAGAAAAGGTGGAGAATGAAGAGAGAAAGGCGAAGGAGAGGAAGAATAAGAACACAAGGAAGAGGAGGAAGATAAGAACGAGTAACAGATAAAAGAGGAAGAAATAACAAGAGCAGCAGCAACAGTAAAATAAGGAAAAAAAGATAAAGAAGTAGACAAGATTAAAGAGGAGGAGGAGGAGGAAGGAAGGAAGGGGCAAAGAAGTAATTGTGATAAAGGGAGAGAAAAGAGATAATTAGGTGAAGGGGAAACAAAGTATACCTCCCACTATGGTTCAATTAGAGAGCCTGATAGACGAAGAAATGGAGCCAAGAGTCAATTGTGTTGAGAGAGAGAGAGAGAGAGAGAGAGAGAGAGAGAGAGAGAGAGAGAGAGAGAGAGAGAGAGAGAGAGAGAGAGAGAGAGAGTATTTTGATTGTTGGTAACTGAAAAAATATAAATGAATTCAATATGAAATGTATATTAATACAATTACAAAATAAATTGTAATAAGGGCAGAGGTTAATCTGTCTCTCTCTCAACAAAAGTGTGTGTGTGTGTGTGTGTGTGTGTGTGTGTGTGTGTGTGTAAGAGAGAATATATGCTTGTATTTCCACATGTTTTTGTATTTCACTTGCATATTTCTACACGAGTATACCTGTGTTTGTATCATGTATATCTCTGTGTATAGGTGTATATAAGTATATATAAATATATATTTATCAACAAAGTCATAATTAGCATTAATCCCTTGATTCACTGCCCGGGTCGGGTCCGACCAAATAATGGCATACTCACTATATTCATTACCCAATAATATTCTGCACTATTTATATACAAAAGAATTAAATATATATATATATCACCACATTTTAAAACCATACCCTTGTCACCATATATCCATATAATAATATGAACACCAACCTCAAAACGCAGATGACTAAAAATTACAGTAAAATAATGCCAAGTTATTCAAAACATCAAAGGTGAGATATTTTTTATCTGGGAAACTAATCTAGTACTTTAAGAGTAAAATGCAGTCATATTCTACCACAAGCCCGTCTCTTATATCACAACTGCGTCTCTTATTGTCCGGGATAATGTCTCCTAATTATCCGGTGTTAAAAATCTTCGTCTTTCCATGAGGGGAAAACGTCTCAAGTGCCGCGGCAAATCTCTGTACGTTGCCAGGCTGCGACAGTTAACGTGGATAAATTCTTTTACTTTAGTCACCCCGGTAATTAGTCGCCAGATGTTCGACGTCTGTTTTATCTGTCATCATTATTATTTATATGTATCAGGGGAGGTGCGCGTGGCAGAAAACGACGTACAGTGACAGACATATCGCACATGTACACAAACGTTCCTTGTGTTTGTAATATAAACGAATACTCGGTACTCCTAGTAGACAGCAGATGCATTTGTATTCTCCGACTTCTTTAAATAATCTTAAAAGCAACAAGTTAAACGTGGATGGGAAATACCTTAACAAAGAAGAAATTCCATTGATGAATAATATATCACAATGAGGAATATTATACCTGAAGACATAATGAATATTGCTCCGTTGACAGGCGCTGGGGAGGGTCGTGGAACACTTGGTTTCAGATTGGCGTAAAGTAACGATGGGGAGGAAGGGGGGAGGGGGGGAGGGGGAGAATTATTGGAGGGTAGGGAAGAATGGTGGAAGGGGGGGACAGGAGGAAGAGGGGATTTTATCGGAGCACTTGGTTTCAGATTGGCTTAAAGTAATGATGGCGGAGAGGTGTATGAAAGGAAGAAAACGAATAATGCGTTGGAGTGAGAGAGAGAGGGAGAGAAACAAGGGAACAAGGGAGAGTGTTACATCAGGGAGAGTAGGAAGGATAAACCACAGAACGAGGGAGAATGTTATATCTGGGAAAGCAAGATGAGAGGGAGAGGGAGAGGGAGAGGGAGAGGGAGAGGGAGAGGGAAAGGGAGAGGGAGAGGGAGGGATGATAAAGTGTAAATAGAATAGTATCTGGGATAATGAATTACACTCGCTGAGAGAAGCAGAGGGATAAAATAAAATGATTCGAGGAAGAAGGGAGGGAGAGGGAAGGGTGTGATATGAGCGGAAGAGTAAGAGAAGAGGAAGATAAGTGAATGAGATACTTAGAGGAGGAGGAGAAAGTGAAGTGGATAATAATAGAGAGAGAGAGAGAGAGAGAGAGAGAGAGAGAGAGAGAGAGAGAGAGAGAGAGAGAGAGCGAACTAGGTGTGGTGTGCGTCTGTGTTTGTATGTCTGTCTGTGAGTAGATCAGATGGCTGGGTCACCTCAGACCTTTTATATATGTGTGTGTGTGTGTGTGTGTGTGTGTGTGTGTGTGTGTGTGTGTGTGTGTGTGTGTGTGTGGAGGGAGGGCTGCCTCGTGTAACCATCAACCTGCTAGATATTATTCTTCTTAATATTATTTGACCTTGTTATTCATCTCTATTAGTTATCTATCTATCTAACTATCTATCTATCTATCTATCTATCTATCTATCTATCTATCGATCTATCTAACTATAAAGAAATAAAACATAAAAGCATTACTTCATTTCACCATATTAAGGTAAAAATTAATATTAATTTTTTTTTCATATTCACCTTTATCTCTTAAAAACTATATTATGACTTAAATTAAGGGACAAGCTGTGTGGTTTCTGAAAAAAAAAATAATAAGAACCTAAGATAAGGTGTTTTATGTAAGGGGTCCCGAGAAATGGGAGTAAGATTGAATTTAATAGAACTTTATGTGGTTTATGAAATATCTAAAATAAGAGAGTTTATGATTAGTTTCTGAAAGTTTTGTTTAGTTAGTTTAAAAACGTGTTGTAAACCCCAAAATAAAGGTCTTTTTAAGGGGTTTAAGATGTAATAAGACCTACAATGAGGGTATTTTTATGTGGTTCCATTAAATATTCAAACACTAAAATATAGTACTGAACTTTTCGTGTGTGACTTTGATAATATATGTCGGCCACAGCAAAGGGCCTTTAATTTAATTTCTGAGTAAAAATATATCACACTTTGAAATGGGTGTTCAGTCTCTCTCTCTCTCTCTCTCTCTCTCTCTCTCTCTCTGTTCCATTAGACATCTTAATATGTTCATTAACATATAAAAGACGAGCGCTACCTTTCCCCCTCATTTAATCCATGTATGAAAGTAGGTATATATATATATATATATATATATATATATATATATATATATATATATATATATATATATATATATATATATATATATATATATATATATATAATGTGGGTGTGTATGTGTGTGTGACCAACGTACGTCTTGTGGCCTATGGGTATGTTGAAGACCACACTGGGTTGTGAGCCACAATATGTATTGTGGGCCACAATATATATTGTGGGCCACACTATGGATTATGGGCCACACTATGTGCTCCCGGGGGCACGTATCATGCCCCGGGGACCCCTAAAGTTCACTCCCAGCACACCTCTCTCTCTCTCTCTCTCTCTCTCTCTCTCTCTCTCTCTCTCTCTCTCTCTCTTACACACACACAACTGTGAGGGTAGACTGTGAGGGTAGAGTGTGAAGGTAGTGTGTGTGTGTGTGTGTGTGTGTGTGTGTGTGTGTGTACAGCAAGACGGTACAGTAATAACACCTAATAACATGACCGCCTCATTACACAGTGATCATACCTGAGTGATTTTAATTACTGGAATATTCTAATTACAGCTCCATAAGTGCACCAAGATGACGTAATTAATTTAATTTTTATTCATAATTAGAGAAAGGGGGAGTTTTTGTGGAGAGAGAGAGAGAGAGAGAGAGAGAGAGAGAGAGAGAGAGAGAGAGAGAGAGAGAGAGAGAGAGAGAGAGACACTCATCATGAACTGGGGGTAGATTACACTCTGTTGAATACCTTTTGAAGTTTCTCCTCACGATAATGACGGCCATTGTCGCGTGTGGCCTTGTATGTCCTCGCGTGGACTTCTGGGGTACCTATCGCCCTCATATGGCCTAGTATGTCCTCGTGTGTCCTCGCGTGGTTTCCTGGGGTGCCTTACGCTCTTGTGTGGCCGAGTATGTCATCTTTTGGTCTCTTACGTCCTCGTGTGGCTTCTTATGTCCTCGTGTGGCTTCTTATGTCCTCGTGTGGCTTCTTATGTCCTCGTGTGGTTTCTTATGTCCTCGTGTGGCTTCTTATGTCCTCGTGTGGTTTCTTATGTCCTCGTGTGGCTTCTTATGTCCTCGTGTGGCTTCTTATGTCCTCGTGTGGCTTCTTATGTCCTCGTGTGGTTTCTTACGTCCTCGTGTGGCTTCTTATGTCCTCGTGTGGACTTGGTATACTCCCTTTTGTACTGTGGGTCCTTTTGTGGCCTCGTGTTGGACCTCGTACTATCACACGTCTACATAAAATATCTTTTTAACCTTTAATGTTCTCGTTTGGTCTCGTGTGACACCATATAATCTCAAATAAAGCTCCAGTGTCCTCGTCTACCGTTCTTTAAAAACTCGCGAGGCCATGAATGCACCTTCATATCACGCAAGGTTACTCGTACGGTCTCGCATATTCTCGTAAAATGTTTTCCTAATTTTAAACACAACGCCTCACGGATACATCACGCTTTGTTTATTTCCCCATTTTCAGGTCGTGCCTTCCTCGGTACTTCTTGCTCCCCTCAGCTGATTTGGATTTTTGTTCCGTCATCTGAGTTGTTTCTGGTCACATCAACTGATTTACGTGTTAGTCAGATTAGCTACTTTTGGTCTGATCAGTTGATATGTGCTGTGGTTTGATCAGCTGATTTGGATTGTGATTCGATCAGCTGATTTGTGTTGTGGTTTGATCAGTTGATTTGGATTGCGATTCGATCAGCTGATTTGTGTCGTGATTCGAACAGGTGATTTTTGTTTTGAAACCATAAACTAATGTGTTTTGGTTCCATCAGCTGATTTGCTTCAACTTGCTTGATAATATTTCCGACTTTAAAGCCAAAACACTCTGGAGACTTCAAGGTTGTCTGGCCATTCTCTAGTTTGCATAGAGTAGAGTCAGTCCAAACGTATGATAAAATTTCATAGTAGGGCAGTGTAGCTCCTCTACATCACTTTGCACCATTAAACACCTCAGCACCATTTTCACCACATTACCTGACCTTAATGATTTAGCAATTGGCTGAAAAGTCGTCAAGTTCAGTCGTCTGTGTTATTAATTAACTTGTATATTCGTTGAGTTCACACTTTAAATATAAAATTCAACGTACAGATTAGATCAAAAAAATGGGAGACGAAGTTAGTAATATTGAAGGGTTAGCATGATCTGTGCCTGGTGTACAAAGGGTGTGTTTTGATAACCCCTGTTGCATAGTCCATGTTTTGCAAAATCCCCCTTTTAAGATGGTATTTTACTATATTTCAACAAACAATATTACAATTCTATCACTAATATATCAAAAAGATCAAATTCCAAATTATTTTTAAAGAGTATGATAGTAAAAAATGTTTTATATGAACGCGGTAGAGGGTGTAGGTACATTTGCCTTTCATCGTCCACACTCCACTGTACTGTACTATAGAGTGGCACTTCACAGGAGATATTCATACCGGTATAGCTTCACTCCCCCCGTCCAACCATGTAAAAAAAATAAAAATCTTATATCTTGACATAATATGAAACAATAAAGGATGAGTGTAATATGCTCGCCATTGGCTTACGATCAACAAATACTCGTAAGTCTATTCTTCTGTTAAAACTTCGACACATATGAAGCACTTGAGACAGCCGGAAATGTGTTAATTATACTAATTTCAAAATACCAAAATATAAACTGTATATTCTGGCGTTTTTCTATCATGTCGCTTGTGTACTTCACCGCCCGGAGCGCCTTATATAATTACAATAGGATACGACTTAGAGGTACAATATTAGAACCCCTGTGTGACACTAAGGCAATATTACAGTATTTGACACAGGGTGATAAGACATGTACGAAGTGGGGATTATCCCTTGACTCATGCAGGCTCACGTATATTACCAGGGGAGATTTATATCCTTCCATTCTGTCGATCTCAAGCAAAGAGACTCCCATGAATGTATCTTGGCTCTCACGGTATTCTCCTCTTAATTATTTCTCACTCCCAAGACACATCATCAACAACCACAGTACGTCGTCAATATTAGGGTGAAGAGAATGAAAGATACCTGCCTCAGCTCCTGAACAACAACTACCACCACCAAGAACAACAACTAGCTGAAGACATGAGACGACTAGCTCCACTTCTTCTAGGTTTGGTTAGGTTAGGTTAGGCTAGGTTAGGTTAGGTTAATTTTAAGCTCGTAGGATGTGGGGCCATTTGACCTTCAACCAATGATGGAAAAAAATACTGGTAAGAGGAAAAAACACTTAATAAAATAACAATAAAATGAAGCAGAAGCACTTGGGAAAATTACGTTCTCATGGACAGTAAAATGACTCGCTAAAACTTAATTAAGGAGAGACATAAACGACACAAATGGTATCATAAAACTGAAAAAAATGAGCAATTTAAAACGTGAAAACAGACAAATTAATTCACAGGCACAGACGCACACGCAAGTAAGATAATCTAATAAGTTTTGTAATACATAAAATGAAGAATTATGCCGGAGATAAGCAGCTTTATGAATATGTAACTCACAGACAACACAGGCTGGAGGTAACAAGCACGTACCGTCCTCTGTAATGGTTCGACCAGCTGTTTAATGTTTTCGTCTTATCAGCTGACTTCTGTTTTTTGTTCATCGAATGTTTTATGTCAATGTATTTCTTCGTATGTTTAGGTCCCATTAGCTAATTTATGTCAACATAATGTCTCGTATGTTTTGGTCCAATCAAGCTCTTGTTTTGGTTGTGAATTGATAAGTATATTTCCCTTTTTGCTTTATATTGGTGAAACATTTGGATTGTTACAAGTCGATGTACAAGCAATATTATACAGCCTTGGTATATATTATTCTACATAATTAGGAGGATGGTCAAATGTTCCCCACTCCTATCAGGACCTAACTCAACCTATCCATTAGAAAGTGAAGCCTAATCGTAAATGACCCCCTCCCCCCCCCCGCAATGTGTAGGTCCCAATCATAATCGGCCACAACCCAAATGATTGGGGGTCTCTTTAGGTAAGGGGGTTCCTAACCAGGGGAAAATTTCGGCATTCTAGGGAAGGGGGAGGGGGAAGGGGGGGGGGGGTTCCTCCACCTACCAGTGTGAATAAAGCTTTTCGACTCACCTGGATATCAAAACAAAGGCAAGGAGACGGCTAGAGGTGAAGGCAGACTTGAGGTGCGCTATTTCTGGAATCACCCCAGATATCAAGAGCATTGTGGACAAGAAGCAGTTCCAAACATCCCAATGAGATAGATATTTTTGTCGTGATTATGCAAGTTATATAAATATATATCGCAAACAAAAACCGTAGTGATTTTGTTTTATTCAATTTGGGAAGGGGAAGTGTCCTAAGCGGAAGATGGAAAAGGGGGAAAAATCTGGTGAAAAAGGTTAAAAGAAACTGCATACAAAGCTATTTGATCTCCTCTATCCACATTCTTCTCATCTATCCTTAACTACACTCATTCAATTATCTTTACTAACCTTACTCACCCTTTTACCTGCCCTCTCACACCCACCTTCCTTCCTCTCCTTTGTTATCGAACTTTTCTCATATTTTCCTTCACCTTCCTCATCTCATTCTCTCCCCTCCTCACACTCTATGATTCTCTCATTCATAAATATTTTTTTTTCTTAGTTACTGAGTTTCACAAAATAATTCTAACATATATTTTTATCTCCCTTACCTATATTTTTTATCAATATATCTTTATTTCTTGTTTTCCCTTTGTTAGATCTTCTCTCATTTCTCTCTTTCTATCGCTTAATATTCCCCTTTCCTTTCTATATCCCCCTACTCTTCTCCTTTACTTGCCCCATCTCCATCTCCCTCCCACCTTTATCTCTCAACGTGACCTTCAGACACAGGCCACTGTCTCATCCCTCCAAACAAAGCCATGAAAGACATATTTCATCTTTTCCCTCGCGAGAAAACTCTGCAATTTTTTTCTCTCTTTTTGTGTCAGCATTGATATGGTAAGAGTAGGTCGTCCTTCTCTCCAGCCCTCCTGTGTCACATATTTTTGGGGATGGCTTTCTGTATAGATTTGTGTACAAACTTTATTTAGATGTTACTGTAGGTTCTATGTATGTATTAAAGTGTGTGTGTGTGTGTGTGTGTGTGTGTGTGTGTGTGTGTTAGAATTTAATCATTCTCAGAACCCTAAATAATCCTGCAGAAATGCCAGATATAATTTTTTTTTTTTTTTACAATATTACGAGATTCTTCTACATAGACACTACTCTCTCTCGGCCGCCAGATAAAAAAGCAACACTAAGAACAACAACACCTGTACTGAGAGTCTGGTAGCAAGGGAAACACAAGCGGTCGTTGAGAATTTGACTTTTGGAACACGTTTCGAGAGTAAAATTCCCAACATCCGCTGGTGTTTCCTTTGTTACCAACTGAATCACATTCAACACCTGTACTATTACTGAGTGATTCTGAACCATTTCCTTCTGAACTCGAGGCCATCCTTCTGCCCATCAGACAAAGAGAATCGCTAAAAACAACACCTTTACTATTATAAAGTGATTCTGGACACTTAATTCCGAACTCAGCTCCATACCAGGGTGTTGAGAACCAATGAACGCCTTCTGAACCCGACATATCTGCCCCACACATACATGGCGGGAGTCTGGCCGCAGCACACATTCATTGCATGTCATCTCGGGTCCGTCCAGAATGGCTTTGCATTAGACTGTGAATCGATGAATAAATCTAGATCGTCCGGGTTTATGCAGATTTCCGATTAACGCTGCTTTGAATTCAATGTCTCGTGAATTAGAGTTTAAATTGATAGCTAAAATCTGTGAGTACCTTGTGATTTCTTGGATATTTTTATTTTAATAAGTAAATTCATTATTCAGAGTTGATGCCGAAATTACTTCAGGTTATTAATACATCCCATAAAATCTATTGTCCCTTGAATAATGCACTTTATTTTTTTCCTCACCCCTCTTTACACCTTTCTGTGATTTTCCTATCTCCTTTCCTCCTTGTCTCTATTCTATTCACGTGTCCCTCCATTCCGTTTCCTCCCTCTTCATTTGACTCCTCCCGAATAATCAATTTCTTTTAACACGTTTGTACGTAAACTCAATCATAGACATTACAAAAGAAACACTAACTGGACTCTACCTCAGGTGTTGGACTAACCATAAATATACAGTACACCAAGATTAGTATTGTATTGATTAGTCGTAGGTAAGGCCCGAGACCTAATAGGCCCTGACCTAACTTACCTAAACTAATCTAATTTGACCTAAACTAATCTTATTTACACCAAACCTAATCTAATCTAACCTGACCAAACCTAAACTAACCTAACCTCATCTAACCTAACTTAACCCAACCTAATCTAATCCAACATCATGATTAGGATTAGTACCAGTCGTGATGGCTATATAGCGTCGTCAGCGAGTCACTATATACTGTATGTACATGAGTCAGTGAGTCACCACATATGTACATGAGTCAATGAGTCACCACACCTTCAGTAACAATCAAGAGAAACTTCAAAATATTCTTTCATCTTTTAGTAATTCACATTCATCACCTTGTCACCTGTTGGACCTTCAAACTTTTTTCTCACCTCTTAGGTTTCCATGTGTTTGTGTATCTATCTGGCTGTCTGTATATTTACCTGTGTACCTGTCCGTCTGTCTGTCTGTCTGTCTGTCTGTCTGTCTGTCTGTCTGTCTGTTTAGGAAAGCCACGTCGAACAAAAAAGTATCCCTCTCTTATTTTAAAATCAAATGCCAAGACAGGTTTACATGTAAATATATATGCATACACACGTACATGAGCATTATAAACACATATAAAGATAAACAAACAAACAAACAAACACAACGCAGGGAGGTGTGAGCTTTCCAAAGTTTTCTGAAACAAAAAACTCCTAAAAGTTAAAAGTCATAAGAGCTTTACTATTAACTATTTAGCTTCTGTTAATCACTAAATATTTACCATAACTTTATTTTTTATTATTTATTTACCTTTATTATTTACAACTCAGTATTTGTCTTTATTAAGTAACCATCGGTAACTAACCATTAGCTATGCATCGTTAGTTTTTTTACTCATTTTTTTGGAGAGACACAGAAAGAAAGTTTGTGGGAAATGAACCTTTAAATTTAAGCAATATTTTACAAAGTACTAAAAGAAGTAGACGAACTGACGACGCGTGATAGCCAAGTGTGAGTGTGTGTGTGTGTGTGTGTGTGTGTGTGTGTGTGTGTGTGTGTGTGTGTGTGTGTGTGTGTGTGTTAATCTACAAAAAAAACGACCTACTTGACTCTGCGTTTCTTTTTAATATTTTTTTCCAGATGATTGGATCTAAAGAGTCCTGTACCTGTAGCTGAGGACAGTGCTAATATGAACTTTATTAACTTATACAAATTTATATAAAACCATTATCCTTATTTGCTATTTATGTACATATGGTTAAGAAAAACTTTTCATTTGTTCAGAATTAAATTATTTTCTGGGTTACTTTTTTCGTTTCAGAGAATTAATCAAATCTCAGAAATTCACCGTGTAAAAGTCTCGCGCGCGTGTGTGTGTGTGTGTGTACATATATCTACTGTACATAAACGAGTGAGCCTTTTCACATATCCTCTACGAATTTTCTTGAAGGGAAAAATAAAATTGAATCTAAGGAATATCCATTTTAAATATATAAAATCTTGTTACCACTGAACACACACCAACAGTACTGCTCTGACCAGTACCTCAGCCTTCTAAGCATCAGAGAACCAATATCTTTTGAGGGGTCACAGTGAACACATCTTAATTGGTTACGAAGGTTACAAAAAAAATATTTGAAAAAAGAAGAAAAAAATGTATTTGGATTTCTCAAGATATATAATTCAACAAGCGTAGGTCTTTTTCTTATTTTTTTATGGTCGTTTGATGTTGGGGTGGAGAGGAGAGAGAGGGAGAGGTAAGAGGGGAGAGAGGAGAGTAAGAGCAGGGAGATGGAGGGAAGAGAGTGGGAGGTAAAAGGAGAGTGAGTGGGAGGTAAGAGAGGAGAGTGAGAGTGAGTGGGAGGTAGGAGAGGAGAGTGAGAGTGAGAGTAGAAGAAAGAGAGGGAGGAAAATGTGACAGTCAGTAACTTAATGATGGATCGAGCCGCTACACAGTATCAAACCTCAGTCTTCTTAGTGTTAAAATCAAAACATTGCCCACTCTTCCAAGACAACTCCCAGGCCAATTACTTTTACAGAATCTAATCTACGGTTCGACCTCGCCTCCAGAATCGAACCTGAACTCTACCAGTGCATAAATCAAAACATTCCCCACTTCGCCACGGGAGCTCCAAGGCCAATTACAGTATCTTACAGTATCTATTGATCCACCTCGGCCTCTGATCGAACCTAGATTAACCCATTGCATAAATCAGAACATTACTCATTTAACCACAGTAGGGAGAGAAACTACCAATACTGTACTAAACAATAACAGGCTAATGAATCTATTCACTTCTCAACATCGAACTTGAATCCTCGGCTTGTATTATAGAACATACTATCCACCTAACCACAATAGGAAGAGAAACAATTATAATGACACAACACAGTACCGGATTATTACCTCCCCAACTCTCGCATAATCAATGTTTACAGGATCACACTTATAAATTTTACAGAATAAAGCCAATAATATTTACAGAAACACGCTTATATACCCCCACCCCCCCCCACCCCCCGGAACAAGAGAGGTGACCCAGGGAACACCACCTGCGGACATAATCTTTCCCATTATAAATAAAACAAAACACTCCACCTTACCACGGTACCAAAATAGACCAGGTTATTACACCATGTTCATCAGTCCCCACTCCAGCAGGAAACAGACGAGTGTTGCATGGTTAAAATTACAAAGAGTTTATTATTGGTAATAATAATGATAACAGCACTTACAGTAACATAGCAGAGTTATTATCCCTTAAAATATCATACAATAAATACTAGAGATTAAGTAATAAAAAACTGTAGTGACTTTTCCCGTGTACGTCCGCCAAATAAACTGACCCGAGGCCTCAGTTGTAAGCATCAAGAGAACAGACTATAACCTGTAACACACAATATAACCCTGAACGCCACAGTATTACGCCAGGTATTGATGATGGCAATTGAAATCTTATCAAGTAAAAGTGGCCACCAATTTATCAATTCATGTCAGGTGATGCCTATTATCCAATTGACCAAGATAATATATTAAATCAGTCAAGAGTTATCAAGAACACGAGGACAGGACGACACATGCTGTTAATAATATCTCGAGGACGTCTTATTACGGTGGTATACTAGTCCAAATACCTCACTAGTCATTGTACTCAGCTGACGAGAGTTACAACATAATCCTCTTATTGCCATAAATATAGCCTTCCCCACACCTCACCACGGCAACAAAAGAGACGCCACTAGCAAAAGACATAATATTTACACTACCACCACGAGTATATGATTCTGCCAGACCAACTCACACACTCTTGAACCATGACGCTCAAATCAAAACAAAAGGTTAAAATATTTTCCACCTCACCGCGGCAACAAAAGACACTGTCAGCACTACACATAACATACTCTGGGAATTGAGTTGGATATTCTAACACAGAATTGAACCAGGAACTCTAATATTATAAAATATGAAAAAAACGTTGCCGCATCCACCTATCCATGACACCAAGGAGATAATACAAATACCATCCAAATATTTGAACTATTCATAATGGTAGATGACACCAAGATACTTACACTATAAATAAAGAAGTACACTATCCACGGTGGTATTAAATAAATATGTATAGTGCTACCATACACAATATTTACATTACCACTCTAACAATGCCAACCATTACATTACGTTCAACCCTTAGTTTTCTGGCTACGAAAATATACTATTTTCCACCTGGCCACGGCAGTAATGGGAAACTAACCACGAGTACATGTTCTGTTTAAATCACAATGTTGTACTTTCCACCCAGTACATGTAGTTCAGACTCAACCTGTTGTAGGAAAATAATAATGCAGAGAAACGCAGAGACACAGACACAGGTGGAAGGTTGATAGGCCTATGTTTACGTAACAAAACTATACCTAAATTAGGTTACGTTGAATTAAATGAATTATTAATGATATTATTCAAATAATTTATTGCAAAATTATGCACATGATGGTCAGTTTATATACAGTATATAGCATTTTAAATTTTCGGGTTATTATTATTATTATTATTATTATTATTATTATTATTATAAAGGCACGCAGAGAGAGAGGCGCACGTTATTGCCCTAATAATTCCAGCCTGGCACACTTCCCCAGACCTCTTACGAGTAGTCTGAAGAAACACAACAGCGTCCACCTAGCCTCACCTCACCTAAAATAATCTACCCCTAACTTACCCTAATCTAACCTGATTTACTCCTATCCAAACATTCACTAAATTGATATAACCTAATTCAAGCAAACCTAACTTACCTTAACCTAACCAAAGCTACCTCTAGCCCAACCTAACCTACAATTAACCCAACCAACCTGCCCCTGCCTAACCCAACCAACCTGCCCCTGCCTAACCCAACCTAACCTAACCTATCCTACCTCTATCTCAACCAAACCTAACCTACCTCTCACCCAAACCTGTCCCTAATCCAACTAAAACAAACAAAATCAAACCTACCTTTTAACCCAACCAAACCAAACCTGCCCCTAACCCAACCAAACCTAACCTGCCCCTAACCCAACCAAACCTGCCCCTAACCCAACCAAACCAAACCTGCCCCTAACCCAACCAAACCTAACCTACCTCTAACCCAACCAAATCAAACCTGCCCCTAACCCAACCAAACCAAACCTGCCCCTAACCCAACCAAACCAAACCTGCCCCTCACCTAAATATAGTGGCATCCTGCACCTCCAACACAGTACAGTACTTAAAATATCCCACTCTGTAATTCCCAACAGCTGAACTACGGCATTCAAATTACAAAAGCATTAATCCTCCCTCTCCCTACCACTGTGTCCCCAACCAAAATTTATTGTGTGAGCAGATTTTAGCGTTGAGGTGATGGAAAGAGAGAGAGAGAGAGAGAGAGAGAGAGAGAGAGAGAGAGAGAGAGAGAGAGGGGATGGGGAAGACAGAAAGAGAGCGAGGAGAACAGACAGACTGAGACAGGCAGAGAGGGGGATAAAAATATGGCCTCGTGTTGTTTATTACAAAAATAATTTGTATAATTTTTTCTCTCACCGTCTATTCATGAGTATCTGTCTATTTCTGAGTATCTGTCTATTTCATTATTTCTCACAGTTTATCTATAAGTTTATATATCCAACAATACTATTTAATTGTTATAATATTTCTAGGTGTGTCTGTGTGATTGTATATATTTGTATGGGTGTGTGCGTGTATATATTGTATTTTGATTGTATTTTAGTCTTTCTCTCCGTAATTTTTTTTTTCTCTCTCTCTCTCACTTATCCACCCACACTACCCACACGTTACCTACCCCAAGACCATGACCCATCAAGCAGTGAGGATGGTACAGTATTCTCCTTGATGTCAGATATAAGTATACGACGGGCGCTGCGTCCCTCAATAGCTTCCATGATGACCCCCAGTCTATCCTTTTCTATCCAATTTCCTCGCTACTGTGTCTATTATATCTAACTATCCCCTGCACTATCTTTCTATCCCCTGCACCTCTCTCTCACCCTCTATCCTCCGCCTCTCTCTCTCTCTCTCTCTCTCTCTCTCTCTCTCTCTCTCTCTCTCTCTCTCTCACACACACATTCTATATATCCAATAAATATTCACGTAATGATCCAGGGAGTGGTTAGACGAGAGAGAGAGAGAGAGAGAGAGAGAGAGAGAGAGAGAGAGAGAGAGAGAGAGAATAATGTTCCATCACAAGCATGAGCCAATTTCCCAATAATTAAATTCCATCCCATTTACATCCCCTCTCTAACCCTATTTCTCCCGTCCTCAATTAAGTCCAACTACGGAACGACAACCACAGCCAATTCTCCCCTCTTTAGAGCCTTTGACCACAGTTGACAATTTAGATAATATCGGTCAACGTGTTCCCCAGGTGGAGGACAATCGACGGGACCATCTAGTCACTTCCACTAATTACGCCGTCATTACCCAAGGGAGTAATTATCATTAATTAGCCTTACCCCCAGTACGATATCTTCTGGGGCTCAACTGACATGCTAATATGTTGGTTCATTATATATGGGTATACCTGATGTAGTGGTAGGTTATATATGGGAATACGATATAATGTTATGGTTACACTAATAATAACTAATAAGAACGAGAATAATGTACCTGGGTCAGCACAACAATAAAGGAGGGATCGAACACTGGTATTCCTCAGAGAGACACGAACTTGGATACCAAATACAGACAGACAGACAGACAGACAGACATAAACAACTAGACCACATCTCCAAGTTTCATCTCAATCGTCCCAATCGTTTGTTAATCGACTCTGATGCCTTAATCGAGTTCGTGTGAATCTGTGATCTGGTTATGCTAATTATCCTCTCGTTAATAATGGATCGTTGTGCGTCATTAGGCAACAGGATTAATTTGTTGTTTAGTGAGGGAAGGTGGCTGATGAGTAAAGCTTTGTAACTAAGGGAGGAGTAATGATAATAGTAATATTAATAATAGCAATAACAATAATAATAATAATAATAATAACTACAACAACAAAATTAATAACAACAACAACAACAACAACAAAAACAATAATAATAATAATAATAATAATAATAATAATAATAATAATAATAACAATAGTGGGTATTGAACATAAACTTGACCTTGGCAATTATTAACTTCCAGGCCCTTGAGGACAGACAGACACATAAATAAGACAGACAGACAGACAGACAGACAGACAGAGAGACACTTCAGAGACGACTGCTTTGTTGTTACTGCGAAAGATAATGCCACGAACTTTCAGTTTTTTAATAATGTTTTTAATTAGAAAATATAAATATAAATGTCAAAATTTTTCAGAATGTTTGCAAAAAATCTAACGTAATTATTAACACGACAAATAAAGATATTAATCATAGGCATTTTTTTAAAGACTTCATTTCTATTTGTCCGTCCTTGAATAAATGAATGATTGAGAAAGAGATTGAGTCGAGAAGTAAATAAATGAGTAACGGAGTGAACAAGCAAATGAGTTAATGAGTCAATGAAGGTGGAAATGAGTGCGTTGGTGAGTCCGAGTGTGAATGAACAAAGAGTGAGTGAATGAGTGACTGAGTGAGAGCTTATGTGAATGAGTGTTTTTCTTAGTTTGTAAGCATATGGGTCAGTAAATATACCACATATAGAGCTGGGGCGCACATACAATACCGTCAGCTAACAGTACGATCTTTCTACATGATAAGACAGTCAACTGAGTTAATAGTCTATTATAAGTTAAATTCTCTTCAACTTTACTAAAAAAATTATATTCTTTAAAGATTTTTGTGGTGTGTGTGTGTGTGTGTGTGTGTGTGAGAGAGAGAGAGAGAGAGAGAGAGTACACAACACTTATGCACATCTTATACACAAAGAAACTGTGTAATTCTTTTTCATATTACACACACACACACACACACACACACACACACACACACACACACACACCATTTATGGTTGCCTCCAAAGTTTGTCTCATAATCCATCATCACACAAATGACTTACATGCAATAAGTTCATCCCTCTGTAAAAGTTTCCCCAAACAAGATTTATAAGTTAAGGTTAATATACATGTGTCTCGATCCATCAGTTTCACCAAGTGTTTCGGATCTGAAGTGAAATCAAGGAAGACGTAAGGTTTTCACATCAAAGCTTGACCTTGGCAGAGTCATAATATGGATCACATGAATATTAAATCCCGCATTATTCTCCCTCGTGATTAAATACCTTAACGCTAACCTAATTTAACCTAATCTAATCTAATCTAACCTAACCTAACCTAACCTAACCTAACATAATCTAACCGACCTAACTTACTCTATTATAATCTAACTGCAACCTAACCTAACCTAATCTACCTGAATCAGTTTTAACCTAACCTAATCAGATGAAATAAGACGGCTAACCTTCACGTGATACCTTATAATATATGAACATCCTGCCACTGAAGGTTCAAACTATGGCCAATAAGCAAACAAACACACAAACAAACAAACGTAAACAAATACTCTATGCATATACAATAATTACACCCCAAAACTAGTCCATTGGGTAGTTTAGAATGACGAGGGACAACCTAACCACCTCGTTCGTGGACTAACCATCCTATAAACACGATAACACTAACGGGTAACCTAAACAACTTTCCTCAATCGTTTCAAGACCCAAAAATGTATATATTTTCAAACCAGGGGGACTGTGGGAGTTCGGGAAAATACCGCGTGTTCGATATACATCCAGGTATATAGAGTACACGCCGCCTTTAGCGTCCATACATGTACAATTCATTATAGGGGAGAGGTACTGTATACACCTGGTACTTAGTAAACCCCGTTAAATAGACCTTGGTGAAGAGTTACCTTGATAAATGACATCTTGAACACAGAGTACAAGGTGAGGGAAATAATTGAGGAGTAAGAGAGAAAGTGAGAGAAGGAGAGAAAATGAGAGAAGAGTAAGAGAAGTGTGAGGAGACAAGGATGAGATAGAAATTAAGAAGATAAGAGAGAGAAATTAAGAGAGGAATAGAGAAAGTGAGAAAAGAGTGAACGAAAGTAAGAGAAGAGGGAGAAATAATAAGAAGTGTAAGGGCAAGAAATTGAGTAAAGAGTGAGAGAGAAAGTAAGAGAAGAGTAAGATAAAAAGTAAGAGAAACGTACAAGAGAAAGGGAGAGACAAGCAAGAGAGAAATAATGAAAAATACAGAAAACAACAAAAGAGAAGGATAGACTAGCAGAGAAAGAAAGCGGTAGATATAGATAGAGAAAGAGGCAATGAAATGAAAATATAGAGATAAATTTCGGCTGCCAGATGAGTTAAGTCTCTCAAAGGGTTCACAGCCTCACCTGTAGCCAATTTCTCTGTGGCAATAATTGCTTAAACAGATTATATTTCTGGCAACACTTAAAATATGTTGAAGAATTCAAACAAGTTGGTTAACGAGAGAGAGAGAGAGAGAGAGAGAGAGAGAGAGAGAGAGAGAGAGAGAGAGAGAGAGAGAATCCGAGCAGGTCACCTCTCAGAGTCCAGGGAGTCATAAAGGTGAAAGGAAGATGGCTGGCGCATTGTACACATGACTCTCCGGCCCTCAGTACACGGGTTCGAACTTAAGATACAGTATATATATATATATATATATATATATATTATATATATATATATATATATATATATAATATATATATATATATATATATATATCTATTTCATGAAAATCCACAATGAAAACGTGGATAAGATAAATCTTGATAAAATCACACGGGAAAATGGAAACAACGGAGTACCTTAGCTTTCGTCTTTATTCAAGACATCTTCAGAGGCAACTGGATTACATGGACATGTGTGTGTGTGTGTTCCAAGTAATATATTCCTCTGTGTTAGTTGGGCGAATGTATATGTATATATATTTAGCAGTTATAATAAAAATAATCATAATCGTACATATCCCCCAGAAACCAAATCCAACCATCGACTTAACGACTGAGTTACCATCTGCAGTAGTAGACCTCCACCTATTAACACGCTCCACACCTTTAACTCATTAATAATGGATGAGTGTCGTTAACTGTAGAAGTAACGTGAAGCGTGTGGCTGATGGCGTGATGATGATGGACACTGTTTATGCTGCTAACCGGGCTTGCGGTCATGTAATAATCGGATGTAGAGATGTAGTATAGTCAAATTATAGTGATATTTTAGAGTCAAATTATAGTGATATTTTAGAGTCAAATTATAGTGATATTTTAGAGTCAAATTATAGTGATATTTTAGAGTCAAATTATAGTGATATTTTAGAGTCAAATTATAGTGATATTTTAGAGTCAAATTATAGTGATATTTTAGAGTCAAATTATAGTGATATTTTAGAGTCAAATTATAGTGATATTTTAGAGTCAAATTATAGTGATATTTTAGAGTCAAATTATAGCAGACATAAATGGCATTGTCTTCACTGTGTGTCGGTAGTGTTTTTCCACGGATATGTTTCTTCTTTATTGACTTTAATCGTTCTTTTTACTGCAAGAAGAAAGTTTCACGGACCGTCAAAACTTTTCTTCAAGTTCCCCAAGAGAGTTGAGAGTTACTCACGTACATTAAGGAGTAAAGGTGTTGGAATGTATTTCACGCCGGTTGAATGCAGTGCAGGGATGGTGTTTGTATACCTGTACTGTCGATGTGTGTTGTATACCTGTATTGCCTATATACATGCTGAATTAATGTAAACTTCTTTATCTATCTATCTATCTATCTATCTAAGGGTCTTCCACCAACAATATCTCAACTGTAGATAGATGTTTTCACTGAGGATGTTTATGTAACGATGTTGTAGGTGGCGATGTTTTAATCCTAGAAGTTGGATGAGAATAATAATAATAATAATAATAATAATAATAATAATAATAATAATAATAATAACCATATATTTCGTCCAATATGTTAACCCGTTGGGCAATAAGTAAACAATGTATTACTAAACGTGTCAGTACTGAGACAAGATGCCTCCACAGAACTGTATTCACGTGCTTCCAAATTTACTTGTAAAAAAAAAATGGTTTAGCAACACACTAACAAAAGTTGAAATTAAGTTGAAATTATTCAGTTGCTGAAACTTAATAAAAAAAAATAGAAAAACTCTTTTAAATAGACAGACTTTTTTATGCTGGAACGCTCGTGAATTTTGGAACGTGTTTTTTTTTTTTTCAAGTTTGTGTTGGATCATATCTTTATTCGTTTCATTATCTAACTTTCAAATGACAGAACATGAAGTTATATTTGCTACCCCGTTCAACAGTGAGTAAACAACGCTACGGAGTTATTAGAAAAATTGCAAAATATATCACAGAGTAAAACATTGTCACAGGTAGATTTTTGTTTTCAATTGTATTGTAATTCTGGTGCTAAAACGGCATTCAAACAGAGAGCATTTATACACCGCTGTTATATTTACAAGTCCAACGAACACGACATCACAACATATATCTATAGAATCCATTTATTACAAACTAAAGAACACGGAATAACAAAGAATAACATAGTGATAATAAAATAACAACTTGGCCCATCAACATTTCCTGTACAAAACTGAAGCATCATAACATTATAATTTTGGCGTCAAAACAGATTCCCCAACACGCGACAGGATAATTAAATACATTAAGTCTCTATTACATCTTATTTCTGATTTTGACGCATTTCCGATACGCGTTTGGTGTCCCGATGAAATTGAGCTTTGCGGAACGGGAAAATAAATGAACCGATATAACAGCAAATGATTTCATAAGACTGTAAATGATGGCTTCTGAGATTGAAGAATTAAAGGTTAAATTATATATTTGTTCTGCTATTATTATTATTATTATTATTATTATTATTATTATCGCTACTATTATTACTCTTATTACCGCTACTATAATTATTACTATTAAATTGGGATTAGATACCCAATAGTTAATACGGTATTTTTTTCCTTTGTGGAAGTTTATAGAAAAAATGGTGTCGGTTTCTAAAGTGACTCTACTCGTGCAATAAACCTCTGAGAGTCCAGACCTAATAAGAGAGTCCAGGCCTAATAAGAGAGTCCGGACCTTGTAAGAGAGTCCGAACTTAAGAAGAGTCCGGCGCTCACAACAGGAGTCTGGACTTAATGAGAGATTAATCCCAGTCGCCACTTAAGATAAGAAATATTACCATAACAACATAAGATCATCCGACTTAAGGTAGATGCGACGTCACGTCTCCGTTTAAAATGAAAATTAACTTAGGAACATTTAATAGAAGAGTTTAAGTGTAATAAATGCGTTCTCATATTTTATATTATAATATAAAAATACCTTATCAACATTTGAGAATCCAGGTACTATGACGATTATTATTTCTCGTACGTCAAAACTCACTCACGATCCTCACCTGCCTGACGTCATAACTACCATGGCACCTATACTACCCTGAGACTATACTATACCTTACGAAGTTAAATTCACTTAATGCTAAATCGAACTAACTCCTACAATATTTTCTAAGGTTTTATGTCGTATTTTCTCTCCTACCTCGAGTAATTTTGATGTAATTTTTTGTAAGTTATGTTTTGGATTTTAAACAGCCGCTAACATTAACCACGACTAAGTTAACAAACACTAACAGTTAACCGCCGCAAACAATTAACACAAACAGCTATTAAAATTTAACAATCACTAATTAACATTGAAATTAGCTATACCGTGAGAGAGAGAGAGAGAGAGAGAGAGAGAGAGAGAGAGAGAGAGAGAGAGAGAGAGAGAGAGACGCCTTTATCATAAGTTAATTATTTTGGTTTTGAACAGGTGACGAACGTTCACAGTTCACCAGGAGTTAACTGCACGTTTATAATGAGCGCTGTGTTCAAAGCGTTCATAATCCCTGAGAGTTAGAATTCATTCGTTAGTGGGTCATTTTGAGCACCTCAGGCTGCGTTCAAAGAGTTCAAAGCCTCACCTATTTCAGATTCACTCTTCGATGTTGTTTTGAACTTGACAAAACTGCATTCAAAACAGTCAACGTCATTGGTTTTAGGTCATTTGTAAGCACCCTAGACAGAGTTCTCAGAGCGTGTATGGTGTTCACTCACAGGGTACTAAGTATTGGCAGGGTACTGTGAGAGATGAGACACACACGGGTCACTGACTCAGGAGGGTGAGTAATGAGAGACGCACAGGTCACTGACTCAGAAGGGTGAGTAATGAGAGACGCACAGGTCACTGACTCAGAAGGGTGAGTAATGAGAGACACACAGGTCACTGACTCAGGAGGGTGAGTAATGAGACACACAGGTCACTGACTCAGAAGGGTGAGTAATGAGACACACAGGTCACTGACTCAGGAGGGTGAGTAATGAGACACACACAGGTCACTGACTCAGAAGGGTGAGTAATGAGAGACACACGGGTCACTGACTCAGGAGGGTGAGTAGTGAGACACACAGGTCACTGACTCAGGAGGGTGAGTAATGAGACACACACAGGTCACTGACTCAGGAGGGTGAGTAATGAGACACACACAGGTCACTGACTCAGAAGGGTGAGTAATGAGAGACGCACAGGTCACTGACTCAGGAGGGTGAGTAATGAGACACACACAGGTCACTGACTCAGGAGGGTGAGTAATGAGACACACACAGGTCACTGACCAGGAGGGTGAGTAATGAGAGACACACAGGTCACTGACTCAGGAGGGTGAGTAATGAGAGACGCACAGGTCACTGACTCAGGAGGGTGAGTAATGAGACACACACAGGTCACTGACTCAGGAGGGTGAGTAATGAGAGACGCACAGGTCACTGACTCAGGAGGGTGAGTAATGAGACACACACAGGTCACTGACTCAGGAGGGTGAGTAATGAGACACACACAGGTCACTGACTCAGGAGGGTGAGTAATGAGACACACACAGGTCACTGACTCAGGAGGGTGAGTAATGAGACACACACAGGTCACTGACTCAGGAGGGTGAGTAATGAGAGACACAGCCCCAGGGAATAAACTTTGAAGCTGTTATCTCAGCTGCCTGTCTCTGTGATGTAAAACACTTATTTCTTATCAAATTTAACGAGAAAATTATTCACCCATAGTACGTATAGAAGTTATGGTTTAATTACGTGTGTGTGTGTGTGTGTGTGTGTGTGTGTGTGTAAGTTCTATGACATGTTTTCATAGATTAACGCATCATCTAAATATATCCTCTCAGATATTATATATTATATATTTTTAGTATTTCAAGTCTATGAATAGCTACACTGACTGACTGTTAATTGAGTGAATGACTGACTGACTGACTGACTGATTTACTGGTATGTTTTTTTTTTACCACCCGCACTGACGCAGCTTCAACACTTCCACCATTAACAACTGTTTTCGCAATATTGAATAAAAATTTTCCTACCCCTTTAATCCCCGCAACACAATAAAAAACAAAACATATTCCTAAATCCCTTTGTGTCTGTTGGTAAAGGTTGTCAAAAAGACTCTTTGTATATTCTTATTTAAATCGACAAAAATATAAAGGATTAACATTGAAATAACCCCCCACCTCGTATATTTAACTAATTAATAGTCTAGGGTGAGATCAAGTACATGTTGCTGTCAAATATATTACCAACGGCTGCAGGTGTTTGATGTAGGATATTTTCAATTGTTGGAGGATATAATACCACCCAGTAGCACAGAGTTCCACACACGGCTAGTCCGAGGGATAAATATATGTTCAGAGTCAGAGAGAGAGAGGTTCTAGAGGTTGGGATACTGACGGAAGAGGTATGCGTTCTCCCAGGTGGTTTAGTTAGGCTGATGATGGGTGTTGGTGGTATAGTTCGTCATAACACTGACTGTGGGAGCGGCCACCAAGGAAGCCATACTGTTATTAGTTACCAGAGATAGGAAAGTAGGTTGGATGGATCACAGTGTTTTTCTTATATCATACGACCTTCATCAGTTCATATCATCCTGGTTAAAATATATTCAGTTCTTGGCCAGAGGGACGACGCACTGGGGAACAGACATGACAACGACATTTGTCTGATCTCTCTCGGGTGTATGCCAACATATTCTGTTCACGAAGAAAGGGAGACTGTACTATACAAAGAGATAACCTGAAGAACTTGAAGAGAACGGGATGAAGCTCTATAAAACAGAAGCTCTTGTCTATCTTTTACATCGTCCTTAAGTTTTTGACACATTTTGATGTTTAAATTTTGGCGAAAAAAAAAAAATAAATAAAATATGCACCTCCAAGTCCAGATGAGAAACCTCTGGAAGTCTGAGGTCAGTGAACCATACTGCGAGTTGACAGGACGAATGTTTACTGCAGTTAGAGCTAATCGTATCAAAAGTGGACCAGAACAGTTTGATATTAAATTAATTGGTCTGAAATATGGACGATAACTTGTACATACAATATTTGATTTACATAACTTAGCAAGTATCTCAGTATGACAGTATAATCTCTTCCGTGTGCGTGTCATTAGTGTCTGTGTTTGCCTTTACGTTATCAATTACCACAACGGTACAGGAATTATTGAACCATTTGGTGATTCATTAAGAGAATTTTAAAATGTTTTCTTTGAGGTATAAATCCCTCCATCCTGACGTGAGTATATCAGTAGACAAGACTAATCACCAAATAAGGAAAACCAAGAGAAGCTAAAATCCTGAAACATATCCCAGTCAGCATGATCTTACTGTAAAGCCATTTGTGCGCTTTTACGACTTTTCATTAGATGAGCTTTGAGAGCACAGTTGGCGGCAGACGAGGCGATGGTCAGAGGAGCCAAGGGGAGAGGATTGTGAGAGAGTAAGAGTTTGGATAATTACTGTATTGGATAGATCAAACAGGTGTTCAGTGTGGCTAGCAATATCAAGGGACCAGTGTGTGAGTGTTGACCCGTGTGAGTGTTGACCCGTGTGAGTGTTGTCCCGTGAGTGTGTTGGCCCGTGCGTGAGTGTTGGCCCGTGTGAGTGTTGACCCGTGTGAGTGTTGGCCCGTGTGAGAGTGTTGGCCCGTGTGTGGGTGTTGACCCGTGTGAGTGTTGACCCGTGAGAGTGTTGACCCGTGTGAGTGTTGACCCGTGTGAGTGTTGGCCCGTGAGAGTGTTAGCCCGTGTGTGAGTGTTGGCCCGTGTGTGAGTGTTGATCCGTGTGTGAGTGTTGACCCGTGAGAGTGTTGACCCGTGAGAGTGTTGACCCGTGTGAGTGTTGATCCGTGTGTGAGTGTTGACCCGTGAGAGTGTTGACCCGTGAGAGTGTTGATCCGTGT
Organism: Homarus gammarus; assembly: GCA_958450375.1. Taxonomy (NCBI): domain Eukaryota; kingdom Metazoa; phylum Arthropoda; class Malacostraca; order Decapoda; family Nephropidae; genus Homarus; species Homarus gammarus. Next base: position 3,551,072 of record CAUDMG010000372.1, read on the forward strand.
GTGAGTGTTGACCCGTGAGAGTGTTGACCCGTGTGAGTGTTGATCCGTGTGTGAGTGTTGACCCGTGAGAGTGTTGACCCGTGAGAGTGTTGATCCGTGTGTGAGTGTTGGCCCGTGAGAGTGTGACAAAGTGTTGCTCCACACCATCAGTATACATCAACCATTGTGTGTTGTGGATGTTGATACGAGTTTATAAAAGAAGAAACAAAGTAAAGGAAAAGAGAAGACTGAGATCATATTAGAATTAGACGATATCCTAGATATTACGTAGGCACCACAACCACCGCCACCACTATCGCTATCACCATCACCGGAACAACCACCACTACCACCACCACCATCACCACTCCCACCAAGACCACCACAACCAGCACCCCCACCACCAAGCATCACATCAAGAGAGACTGTAAATAATGAGAGTGTGTTTTTGTTGTTTTTAGCCTCTGACATGCGAAGACTATAGCGGGGTCCTAAAATCACCAAAAGTGGAAAGCACGTCAGGACGGTCTGGACCAAGGTACAGACAGACACAACAAGCTTCAAGGAGATCGACCCAGAAGCGAAGGAAGGACGCGCCAGTGTGGTTACCAGAATGCTCGGGTAAGAAATGAGAAGAGAGGAAAAGAAGAAAATAATAAAAGCAACAAAGTGAAGATTTTAAAGAAGGAAAATATTACAATTAAGTAAAGAATTTGTAATAACATGATATATGATAGATAAATAGTAATGGTGAGTAAAATAAATGTGATACGAAGAATAAAAAGCATAAGTAGCAAAAGAAAAATAAGAAGAGAACGAAAGAAAATATTATAAAACAAACGTTTCCAGCTATAGAGGGACCTCTGACACACATCACAGAGACACAAGAGACAAACCAGAGTGGCGTCTAGGTCGTGTGGACTGTACTAGGGGTAGGAGGAGGAGGAGGGGTTTAACAATAACAGGGGGTTAGGTCAACACACCCTATGTGTTACAACCTCACTCAGTATATACCAAGATTATGATAAAGATATTTTTCCTCCCTCATTATATATATAACTAGTGTTGGTATAGAGAGCGGTCCTGGGCCTCCTGAGAAATTATGGCCCAGCTTGACAGAATGTAGCCTTGACCTTTGAACCAAGTCTGTTAAAACCTTCTGTTACATCTTCGTCTGCTCACCCTTTAACTAAGTTTGATTTAGGTCAACCTTCGTGTCATCCAGTAAGGACACTGAATAAACCTGTACACACACACACACACACACATATATGTAACACGTACATACACACACACGTATACAACACACACACACGCGGAAACTAAACATACACACACACACACACACACACAAAGAGCCTGAGCGCCGTAGAATTTCAGTAGGGGAAAATACACGTGTGCGCGTGTGTGTGTGTGTGTGTGTGCGAGGAAGTAAATATTGCTGAGTAGAAGACGAGTGTTTGACTGTGTGCGAGGATGTTGATATTGAGGTGAACACATTACTAAGGTACCGTTTATGTTGTGACTATGAACCACACACAACGCAACATTCTTTAGTATTGATTAAAATATTTGTTTATTATTCTCATCACTTAAAATTAAATTATAATCACATCACAATATTATCTATATCACTAATATCGTCTTTTACTTACATAGAGACAACGTATGAACCACAGTCCAAATGGAAGCCAGTCGTAATGTTCCCCGCTACTATTAGGAACCAGTCTTAATGGTTAGGTTAAGTTAGGTATCAATAGTACTGTAGTCGGTAATGATGAGACACATAACTATACGTGTTGTAGACCAGAGACTTACACACCACACGTTATACTATACATATTGTTATATATTACGAATTACACTCTATCTTAACAATGCCCAATGTATCATGCAACGCATAAAACAATGCATCATAGAATACTTTACATAGTTTTATATAATACAATAAGCAGTTTATTATACAATGTATGATATTATACTCATCATTATACATTAAGCAATACATTATGAAGTAGACTACACTATAAAATATTAATAGATTAAAGGCTACATTATACAACACATAGTAATTTAAACACCATGAAAACAATTAATTATTTATTGCATTAAATATTTGCAGTGCATTACATAATACACCGAGTAATATATCATGGATGCATTATACACAACATACTGTACTTACTACGTCATACATTATATACTGTATCACGAGGATGGCATACAAAAAGAACAATCATTTTATATACATACATACATACATACACACCACGGTATGTGTTTACTGTATCAAGGTACAGTACTCCTTGTTCCCCCGAGCGAAAATAGGAAATAGGTCAATTTCCCACCATATTAGTTTAAGTTACAAAAAGATGAAACTTTCTCTTTCTCTCTCTCTCTCTCTCTTTCAAGATCTATCGAATATTCAATCTCTCTAAAGTAACTTATAATTAAAGTGAGGTACAGGCAACAGCAACAAGTAGTGTGTTGGTGGGATAAGTAACATTCCCTCTCCTACTTAGATTGAAATATAATTAGGAATACATTTACGTTTATCATTAAATGGATAAGTAGGAAAGGATTTAGACTCAGATATATAATTAGTTTTGGGGATATATTTAGTACTAGAATTAGATTTAGAAAAGTAGGAATAAGAAAAATAGGTCTATAAACAAAATTAGATATAGCCTTAGAATCTGTAATGAGTAGATTTAGAATTAGAAAAACGTAAAATTTTATTTACCACATAAAATTTGAAACAAAAAATCCAGAATTAAATAGGAATGGGATAAAATTTCTCTTAGATAATATGTAGAAATAAAAATCAAATTACAATGAGAAGTGGTAAATTTTAATAGGTTTTAAGAAGAGAAAAATAATTTATGAAAATGAAATGTGATTCGCATTAAGTGAAAAACTGATAGATAGAGAGATAGAGCTAAGAGAGAGGTAAACAGAGAAAATATATATAGAGAGAGAGACAGAGAGATCCTCAGCACACATGTCACGGAATAGTATTACCTGTCCTCGGATAGACAGGTCACGGAATAGTATTACCTGTCCTTCGTTACTGGTAACGAAGAGGAAATAATGCGGGTGAATAAGGACAGAAACGCGCGGAAATTGGAGTCAAGTTCCTTGTAGGACAGATATGAGACAGAAAGAGAGGGAGGGAAAAGGGGTAGAAACAACAAAACATAAAAGGGAGAAGGGAAGAGGAACAGAGAGAAATACATAAAGACAAATAAAGTGAGAGGGAGAGAACGCGCATAAAAAAATATATATTGGTATATCGTGGAGCTACAAGTGTTGTTCTTACCTTGAGTCAGGAGACGCTTGGTAAGATCCATGCCGGAGCCTTGACTCAGAGCTTCCTTCTCCCGTATGAGTCCTTCCAGGTAGCTCCCGTCAGCGGCTGCTCCACCACCACCTGCTGAAGAAGGTGACCCAACGCCTCCCACCGGCATGCCAGGGGCGCCTCCTCCGACGACCATGCCCCCGGCGGTAGTGATGTCTCCGTCCAGAGCAACTACTCCTACGTCCTTACTTAACTCATCCATCGTGATCTGGAGGAACTGGTGGTAGTGGTGGTGGTGCTGCCGCTTCTTCTGTGCCGCCGTAAGGAAAGGTGTTTTATTCTCACGGGGTCGAGTTTCAATTTTTGCCGTCGAGTGGGAGATGAGTTCTCGTAAAGTCTTGATTTCGTTAGGAATTAATCACGGGACGCACGAGAGTGTTCAGTACTTCCGGCACAAACCACAAGACGACGCTGCTCCTACCATCGAGAGATATTCACAACACCATTCAACGCTAAACTCCTTACAAATTTTACCAATAAAAAAAAAATTATCCTTTTTTTTTTTAGATGATCTCGTCCTTGGGAAGACGGACAGATGTGAGCCAAACTGATGGCTGGGTTACAACTAGTACGAAGACCAGACTCTTAGAAGTGCTCGAGCGCGGGGAACGTGTCGTGTGTCGCGCGTGTGTATGTGTGTGAGAGAGAGACAGAACGAGAGGAGTAAGATGCAGCCTCCGCGGATGCTGGTGGTACACTGGCACCCCACGCGCCACCCCACACTCCCTCACTTCTCCCGCCCCTCACGACCTCCCTCCCCTCAAGTCTCGTACACCTGTGCAGGCCTCCACACACACACACACACACACCTCTAGAGACCTGCACCGCTGCACCGTTCTCGAGAAATTTTCCTTCCGACTTCCGAGAGCCTCCGTCGACCTTTACCGACTACATATAGACCCCCCCCACAGAGACCTTACCAGACTTGAGAGTAATCCCTTCGTCATTTTAGAGACCGGCAAGGAAGGAACTCTAAGGCACCTCACGGACCAATAAAATTCTCCAAAGACCTACTGAAACTTGTACGGATTTTTTAGAGCCTATCGGAAGGACCTCGGGATACTCAAGGACGCTCTAGGATACCTTTGGCTACAAACTACCACAAACTTCGTAAAATACCACGAAAGACCTCTTCAGATCTCTACAGACCAATTATAAACCTCCTACAATACATCCACTAAAACCTAAAGACAGATCTCACAGTCGCCACAGACCTTCTACGAAAATACAGACCTTCCAGGAATAACAAACCTCTTCAGACACCAATAAACCCCCAAGGGAACTGAAAAGCCCTCCCAAGAACACCTCCCCCCCCCCCCACGCAGACCTTCAAAGAACCCACCAACCCCCAACAGACCACCGCAGACTTCCATGGACCCCTAGAAATCCCTTTTACAGATTTTCACAGACTTCTGCACAGGGGCTACAAGCTTCCCCACCAACCTCACTATTTTTCAGACGTTTGTGTTATTTCTCTTATCTTTCCCCTGCCGCCCTGTAAGCTCTCCATCGCTTTTTACACACACACACACACACACACAGATACACAGACACACACACACATTCATTTTCTCTCTCTCAAGCTATTCAGTTTAATATTTATTTGTCTCTCTCTCTCTCTCTCTCTCTCTCTCTCTCTCTCTCTCTTTTCTTAAGCTATTCACTCAAGTCTTTATTTTATCTGTTACTTCCTTCCCCTTCTCTCTCTTTCACTCTCTCATTTTCTCAACTACACATTCATTCTCCTTTTCTCTTCCTCCGTCTATCCATTTGTCCACCTCTTCCTCCGTAGCTTTACCTCCCGACCTACTTATCTATCTCTATATCTCTCTAGTGCCCTAATTTATGAATAGACTCATCCATAATAAAACAAGAAACATATATTATAAAAACATATGAATTTGAGAAGATAAATTTATACTTAAATACGTCTTCAAAGAAAGGGGAAAAAAAAAGTTTACCAAGTGTACATATAGAGAGAGGTAAAAATTTCAAGATGGCGGCAGAATCAGATTAAGACTATACACTGATTCTAATAAGTTGGTTTTATGACGCAAGATATACAAGTGTTGTATATGAAAGTTAAATACGAGTTATTAGAGTATTCGTATCACGTAAAGTTTAGGCACCTCAGTTTATTTTACCTGATAATTAAACACACCAATACTACCTACGGGGGTTAGGTTAGGTTAGGTTAGGTTTGGTTAGGCTAAGATGGTTAATTAAAAATAATATATTCTGCGGTGTGTAGTCTTGAGATGATCCCATTATTTAAGGTTAACAATATGTAAAACAGTTAAAGAATAGACCTTCGTTAACTTATGGTTGACATTTGTCGGCAGGTGAAATTCATCCAAGATTTGTGAGAATTGAAGAAAAAGTGAAAACTGGAATAATGAGGACGAGTTATGAGTTAAGATCCATATATCACGGAGATTCTAGAGGTCGTCTGACATACTGGGAAAATTATATGACTTAAAAATGAAAATGAAGAAAGCGTTTGGCTATGACTGAGAGAAAGAGAACATTACTTTACGAGAATGAGTAAAAGAAATCAATGATAACTGGCCCATAAAATCACGTGATTAATGATGGCGAATTCATAGGTAGTCAGTTAGTTAAGAGCTGAATATTATATTATTCAGTGCACGGTGGTGTGATATCATGACACAGATAATGTTAGGATTATTAGGTTATAATTTATGAGGCAATACGAAAGAGCTTACAGTGTAATACAGTTTGGTATAAATCGTTGGTTTAATTACTGCATGGTTCTGTACATCATTACTGATTGAGGGCTAAGTTAGTTAATTTAGGGGAAGGGAAGAATACATTTATCTTTTGTTGATCACTGGTGTATTACCTAATGTGATATACCTGTTTAAATACCTTCATCGTTATAGAACAGTCATACATTAACACTTATTGTATTTATGAATTTAAAACACGCGCTGAAAGACCTTAGTCGCCACAACGCAGTGAATACATTATAACATCAACACAAGGCCTCATTTGGTAACTCAATGAAAGGTGTTAATTAATTCATCTTCTCAGGTTTCCACAAACCTCTGAGTTTCCTTTAATTAGCGTCTGCATAATTATAACCCAAGGTTGTAGTGAGCACTAGCCAGGAGCCTTAAGACACTCGTATAAGGCATAAATATATTGGTGGTAAGTCTTTAATAGTTTCTAAGTATACTGTATTGAAATCAGCAAAACTCCGTCTAATGAGGTTAATGTTATTCACGTGAGTAAAAAGTTTTACCCCAGCACAAAAGATAGGAAGTTAGCTGAGGAGATCTATGTTAGTTCACATTAACTATTGAATGAGGTAGTTTAGGGCGTCCAACTGCGTCTTTTCATGTAAAAATATATAAAGAAATAACAGTCATAAATAACCTAAACATGATACAGGTCTCGGGGCTATAATATAATATAAACTATAACGATATATTCAACGCCTAATGTTTCCATATATATTCGAGATATACGTAGTTACCATCTACATATTTATAACAGAGGTGTTGGCAGCTGTTAGCGAGAAAACAAAACATTTCTAGGTAACCAGTTTTAGTATAGCCAATGACGGGTGAAACTAAAGACTAGATCAGAATGAAGAGAACTACCTAACACAGACACGACACCTGAGTATAAGACTTAACAGCTGTAAGAACAATGACCAGTATACCTGACTTTATCCCTAAGTGAGAGATAAATCACACAGGTAGATACATACATACGCGTCTTGTACAGTTAACCATGGAGGCATTGTAGTTCATACTGACCAACCTGAAAAGAAAAAAAAAATATAGAGAATAGTTAGTTTATTTGGCTTATAGGGGACAAGGAGTTGGAGTAAGTGATGATAAGTGAGAGGTAGATAGATAGATAGATAGATAGATAGATAGATAGATAGAAAAAAAAGATTGGCATAATATATACAAAAAACTATCAGACAGAAACATATGAGAGAGAGAGAGAGAGAGAGAGAGAGAGAGAGAGAGAGAGAGAGAGAGCACAGCACGTCCCGAGTCACCATAATTATGTTGCCGAGTAATTGATGGATAAATGGAGGTGACGAAGTAGGGAGAAGAAGGGTGAGAATGAAGGGAGATAACTGTTGAAGAGAGGTGAGTGAGGGAGGGAGGTGGTGGGGGGTTAATAGACTTGTGACTAATATATCAACCAAAGGTAAAAAAAATTATGTATGAAATAAAAAACAGAAAGAAGGCCCAACCCATTACTTTATTTATGGACCAAATTTGACCAAAGTCGTAATTGGAAACTTGTGATAGTGTACTCAAAGCGCCAAAGGGATTCATGGCTCGTTAGTTAGGGTTTGTCAAGTGAATTTCATAAGGAGTTTTTTTTTTCTTAATTTAAAGGTCAACTCGAGTTAATTTAAAGGTCAACTCTACTTAATTTAAAGGTCAACTCTACTTAATTTAAAGGTCAACTCTACTTAATTTAAAGGTCAACTCTACTTAATTTAAATGTCAGCTCTACTTAATTTAAAGGTCAACTCTACTTAATTTAAAGGTCAACTCTACTTAATTTAAAGGTCAACTCCAATCCCATTAGAAAAAAATTGTGTGCTATTGTTGTCACATAAAAATGATTGAAAACTTTATAAAAAATAATAGCAGGATGGTTTAATCGTAATAATGATTTTATATTAAGTGCGATAATAAAATACCCAGAGGTTGCCTATGGTGTGACGTCATCAGAGGATCTTGCCAACTACAGGTCAAAATTTCGGTGCTAACAATTTTAGATACATAAATTTCTATAAAATTAAACAGTATATCGTATTAATACTAAAGAATAACAGTTTAAAAAGTCTAGTCTTAACCTCCCACAACCGCTCCTTATGACAGCTGAACTATAACCAGACCTTCACTTTAAGTTCAGTGATAATTATACTACCCAAACCTACTAAATGTTGTCAGATACCAAATATTGCCTGACTTATATTCCATTAAAAACTATCGTCTTATTATAATTTATTAACATCATGTATATGGGTATCTTAAATTTAGTTATATTAGGATTATGTAGAGTTTAGCGAATGTATAAATTGGATACATTAAGAATATGGAGTTTCTATATAATGACCATATCCTCTCCTATAATGCCTCGAGTGACGTCACAGCTACTCTAGTGACGATCATGTTTTTCACTTAAATTCTGCTATAGTAGTCGGGGTTTTTGTTGCCATCACAGTTAATATTTAATATCAAAACTTGAAAATTTATGGAGATCTCTTAGAAAACCAATTTACTTAACTGTCCTTTAACATCTGAGAGGTCAAAGGTCATATAATTTATCAAGAATTTCTTTTTTGTATCTTTAACATTTAGTACGGGTCAAATTTCATACAAATTTTAGATTTTTTTAGTTCTCTGTATTTCCATGATGTTCAGTCAGTCATCATAAGCGTTGGTATCCTTCAACAGTTTCACGGGTTAAAACAATGATTTCAGATCAGTGTTTTTTCTTCTGATTTCACAAAAGTAATTAAAACGCATAAAATCCTTAAAATGGTTAGAATTTCCCCTAGACACCATAAATATTAACTAGTCCAGGGGAAATATAGGAAGACTTGACCGAGAAGAATCCTCAATATATGAAAAATAATAACATTTCCAATTCACAGCTTCAATTTTACGCGGATCAAACAAACTAACTAAACAAAAACTTAGTACAAATAAACATTACAATAACACCGACTTGACCGTAGATATATAATGGGTTTTAAAACTACAGAGTGTCTATAAATGATTATCCTGATTAAAGCATACTGTTTTTAGGGTAATCATTTATGGACACCCTGTATATCACCTGGATGAATTTACATTTTATAACGAAGTTCATTATATCTAGTTATCGAAGCCAAGGTCCAGATTCATTGTGTCTATTTCATACTTCTATTTGGTGGGATTATTTCTGAGTCTTCCCATTTCTTGTCCATCCGTCTTTCACAAACAAACAAACGAAGGTGATTTTTTTTTTGTTACTCTTCTTGTTGTAGTTGATTGTATTTGTTATGACTCTTGTTTTTGTCTTCTTCTTTTGCTATTGCACTTTTTCTTAAGTTACTCCTCTTCTTATTACTCCTCCTCTTCACTCCCCCCTCCTCCTCCTCTTCATCTCAACAACATCACTCTCCAATAATTTTTGTAGAGAAGACCATGTCGTGTTTGGTGGACGAGACGGAAATGAGTGTCGCCTCCAGCACATAATGTCGCGCTAGACCATAAGTGTCGTTTCGGACCATAAGTTGAAGTGTTATTTCGGACCATAAGTGTCGTGTCAGACCATATGTACTGTTTCAGAACATAAGTATCGTGTAAGACTATTTAGTATTAAGGCTAAAGTGTCGTGTGTTGTGTCAGCTTAGGTGTCGTGTCAGAGCTAAAGTGTTTTTTTTAGAGTTTGTGTCGTGTCTAAGCTTAAGTGTTGTGTCACAGCTTGTGTCGTGTCACAGCTTGCATCGTATTAGAGATTAAGTGTCGTCTCGAACCACATGTATCTTGTAAGAATGTAAATGTCGTGTCATAAATTACAGTAAGTGTGGTGTCAGAGCTGAAATGTCGTTTCATATCTAAAGTGCTATATATAGTGCCATGGTGTTTTCCGAAGACAATGGTGACGTGTTAATAAATTATTATGAATTTTCCTAAAAGTGAGGTGTAGTATCATATAGCGTCATGTCTTTCTGAGAATGATATATGGTGTTATAAAGTGTCATGTCGTCCCAGGGAGAGCGAGGTGTCATGTCACAGCCACTTACACGACAATCCTCTCCCCCTCTTACCGACTTTTCCTCCTCCACTTTCCTTCCCTTTCCCCCTCCACTGTCCTTTCCTCTCCCTCCCTCCCTCCCTCTCCCCCCCCCCCCTTTTTTTTATTTCCGATTCTCAATCATCGCGTCTCTCCCTGGTCTGTGGGAACGTATTCAGCTGTTGGTGTCTTTTGAATTCGTTCACACACTCAATACGCACCATACCGGATTGCCTTGGGGAGCGAAGATTCACTACGCTATCACTTCAATTGATTAACGCACATATAGCCTCGTCAATACGGCCAATACACACATACACACATTCATTACACTCATAACACCTCAGTTCATACACTCACGACGCACGTATCTCAGTACATACACTCACGACGCACTCTTGTGATATGTCTCACTTAGGTAGATAAACAAAGTCGGACGCAGAAACACAAACATTGATAATTATACAGACAGACAAAAGACAGAAAGTTACACACAGAGACAGATGTAAATTATCTAGACAGAAGAACATATAGATGATTATATAAACATACACACACACACAGACACCAAACAAACAAATACACACACAAAGAATCCTCCCTCACATATCCACATAAATACACTCTCCCTCCCCACACACACACACAAAACACAAACACTCTCACCCTCTCATACCCCCACTCATACAAACCCCTCCTTCACACAACACCAACCCCATCACCACCCCACTCGCTCACACAAAAACACCCTCCACAAACGGGACAAAAACACAAACACCCTCACCCCCCCCCCCACACACACACACGGACAAATCACCTAACACAAAATTACCCCACTCACACAAACCTCACACAAACACCACCATACGCGCAAACAAGCACTCCCATGTACGCAAAATACATAAACATAACCACCCCCCCCCCCCCCACACACACACACTCATACAGCCATCCACACACAACACAAAACCCTCCACACAAACACACACACACAAACACAAACACACACACACAAACACAAATCACCGTTTGATCCAGCTCTCTAGACCTCCAAACTCCAGAGCACAACAAACAACAATTCGTAATCAAACATGAAACAGCATATTTGGAATACAATTAAGGGCAATAACCACTGTGTTACAATAATGCACAGGTAAACGCCGCTCTCCAGTGCAATATTGCAGGCGTTGTTGCATTGTGTGAAAGAACTGGTGTTGCAAGCGTTAAAGGTTGGTGGTGAACAGTTATTGAAAGTCAGGTTAAGCCAAGAGGTAAACTGTCCTAGATGATTATATTATTCTGGACAATTTGTTGATAGTAAGAGGAGGATGATGATAATGATAATGATGATGATGATGATGATGATGAGGAGGAGGAGGAGGAGGAAGAAAAGGCAAATGGGATCTGCATATAATTCCTGAAACTTTGGCCTCATGAAGTGACAGACAGAAAAACACACACAGACACAGAGAGACAGACAGAAACACAAACAGAGATTGACAGACAAACAGATAAATTGACAGAAACAGAGATAACAGACAGAGATAGACTGACAACCAAATAGACAGGAACACAAACAAATAGACAATATAGACTAATAGACAAACATATATAAATGAACACAATAAATATAAATAAAAACACAGAAAGACAGATATGTAGAGATGAACATATATAGAGAGAGAAAGATAATGAAGATGTATAGAGAGACAAAGATAACTGTTCTTAAATTATCTTCTATGGTTATAATAATTCTGTGAACTGGAAACGTAATTACAAGAGAGAGAGAGAGAGAGAGAGAGAGAGAGAGAGAGAGAGTGTGTGTGTGTGTGTGTGTGTGTGTGTGTGTGTGTGTGTGTGTGGGTGTATGTGTGTGTGTGTATGTGTGTGTGTGTGTGTGTGTGTGTTTCATAGCATTGTCTGATTTAACTTTACAGAATCTCACATTTTCATTATAAATCTCATATTTTAATATTACTGAACTAAAAAAAATTTATATTTCAGTTGTACCAATTTCAGATCTACTTCGTTTCGTTTAAGTTTCTGATCTGCAGCTTTCAGGCCTCTCAGTTTCAGGCAGGAATATCTTACCTTAATACATAGTAAACAATAACATCAACAATACCATTATCTTAAGACAACATACACCGTCAAAAATCATCAAGTTGTGCTCCGTAACCTTAACTTCTCCTGCTAGTTTATCTTATCTAATGTTGCGAATGGACTGGAATTTAATGGAAATTTTAACCTTAGAATTTACCGACTAACTCATTAAACAATCACACAAAAATACTTCAAGAATTAATTAGCGAACAGCGTGCATCATATTAATTGCAGCGTGTTTAGTCAATTTGCAAATTAGAATAAAAAAAAAAAATATGCCACATTTCCTTCGCTTGTAAGTTCTTGGTGGTTTAACTTTCGACCTTGATGAAATAATCCCAAAGGTAATTAAACCAATTATCTTTTACAGAGATTAGGTTATACAACTTTAATGCCCCCCCTCTCTCTCTCTCTCTCTCTCTCTCTCTCTCTCTCTCTCTCCATTATTATTTCGAAAAAACAAGAGTGGAATAATAGCCGCTTATTCATATTTCAATGTTATGTAAATTACTTTTTATTTACTTTTCTTGTGTCATCTGTTATAATAAATTAAACTACTTTTACACTATGACTTGTGGTGTGTGTATTCCCAGATATAAATGTCTCCCGAAAGAATAATTTTACGTCTCACTTCGGTTCTCACATTACGGACAATAAATTGCCTTCATACGGGAACATAAACTAACATGTTTTTTGTGGTATAAATAACAAGTGTGAGACAAAAAACAATTGACTTAAATAAACAGCTGATCTGAGACATAAACAGTTAGCTTAAGGGACAAATTCACAGCTTACTAAAACACAGCTGACGTGAGAGATAAACAGCTGACTATATACAGATATTCATTGTTGACTTGAGACACAAATTTGCAGCTGATTTAAAACATATGTACCTGCCTTTATGTATAAACAGCTGTCTCGACACATCAATAAATTAATAAAATAATAAACAGCGAGCTTGAAAATAATCAACTGACTTAAAACAAATTCACAGCTGACTTGAGACACATACATACATATTGTGTGTGTGTGTGTGTGTGTGTGTGTGTGTGTGTGTGTGTGTGTTTGTGAGTGTGTTTATTTCTGAGTGCATACAGTGTAATGATGTGAGTATATGCACATACATAAATGCACATGCGTATACCACAAAGGAGAAAACACACACACACACACACACACACACACACACACACACACACAGCTGGGGAGATCTAACTCAAACTCTGTATAATTACTTCTCCAACTCTGGCACTGTTACGACTCTTGGGTTAGCATAATCTCTCTCTCTCTCTCTCTCTCTCTCTCTCTCTCTCTCTCTCTCTCGTTAATGCCATTCTATATATATATTCTTGAAAAACTTAAATATATTGTAATATTTATCTATGTCAATCTTTACCTTGAACGAGTCTTTACAAATAGAAATGTGAAAAATTAGTTACATATCGTATATTATTAATTAGATGGATTGATGCATGCTCTATAATACTCTGTCTTACGATGAATTATTTCTTTGAATACGATGACTTAACCCCTTGAATACGACTTAACCCCTTGAATACGATGACTTAACCCCTTGAATACGACTTAACCCCTTGAATACGATGACTTAACCCCTCGAATAAGACGAATAAGTCATTGTACTGAAGGGGTTAAGTCATTGTACTGAAGGGGTTAAGTCATTGTACTGAAGGGGTTAAGTCATTGTACTGAAGGGGTTAAGTCATTGCACTGAAGGGGTTAAGTCATTGTACTGAAGGGGTTAAGTCATTGTACTGAAGGGGTTAAGTCATTGTACTAAAGGGGTTAAGTCATTGTACTGAAGGGGTTAAGACATTGTACTGAAGGGGTTAAGTCATTGTACTGAAGGGGTTAAGACATTGTACTGAAGGGGTTAAGTCATTGTACTGAAGGGGTTAAGTCATTGTACTGAAGGGGTTAAGTCATTGTACTGAAGGGGTAAAAACATCCTAATGAATGGGTAAATGAATATAGTCTATTCGAAGTTTTTTTCCTATTCTCTTCTTTGTCTTAACTAAGAGAAGTGTATTCAAACTTTTCAGAGGGAATAAACTCTCAGGTGCTATCGCTAATTAGTAAAGGACAGGTGTATTATTACCCTTTTAAGATACAAAGACTCTAAACTCATCAGTATTTTCTTGTGGATTTTAATTTTAATTTAACCAATAAACTCTAAAAAAAAAAAAAATGATCAGAATTTTTTGGTTTACATAAAATAAAAAATAAAAAATTTTTGCCTACAAGAACTCTCAACCACCACCCGCCTTCCACTACTTGATGCAGTATTGTGTAAGTTTGTTTCTGGCTCTGGCGGGGTCCGATAACCCATACATAATACATAAACACACCACCAGGGGGGCTGAAATATATATACTGTATATACCTTCACTTCGCCTTCCAACCAGACTCGGTATATACAAAATTATACAAAATACAAGTTATTCTGGGATAAGACTTCACATGAAAGAGAGAGGAGAGAGAGAGAGAGAGAGAGAGAGAGAGAGAGAGAGAGAGAGAGACCTACCTATTCTTGGACCCATACTCGCTCTTACATACACCAATGTACACCCTTTTTCCCTTTATCACCACCACTTAATTCCCACTTATATGCACCACTGAACCTACTTACCCACTTAGACTCACTTTTAAACACACACACACACACACACACACCACTACCACCTCCCACTCTTCACTTCCACATAACCACATACACCATCCGTTACTTACCACATAAATTCACCGACACTCACTATTATCTACCTGACCACAATACCCAACTGATCCCCACCTGCTGACACCTCTCTTTCCCCCTCTCCCTCTCCACTAACACCTACCTCCCTCCCTACACCCCACTCTCCCATCTTTCCCCACTAATATCTACTTCCCTACACCTCACTTTCTAATATCCCTTTCTACTAGCACCTACCTCTCACTCTCTCCTCTCCCTTTTCATTAACACCCCTCACTCCTCTCACTTACATCCCCTCTTCCATCTATCTCTCTCCCTATTTCCACTAACTCCATCTTATCTTCTATTCTACGTCCCCCTCCACCCTTTCCACCTAGCCTTCCTCTACCTATTCACGACCCCCTCGTATACCTATTCACCTCCACCTTACCCCCTGCACCCTCGTAATAAAACTTACATCAGCAGGGAGGGAGAAAGTTCTAAACTAATTCCCTCTAAGGCATATTCTCCCCTACTCCTCAAGGGGTCACTAATAACGCGCGGAGATAATATATTGAACGTTCTTTTGACCCTTGTTTCCCGCAAATGTTTCCTTACATACGTTCCCTGTACCTCTAGTTCTTTTATCATAAGGGCATTGTCGCCAACCTTCCTTATAAGAGGGGGAACTAGTGAATGCCTGATGGTTTCTGTACGCGAGTCTAAGATTATTTAAAACACGAACAGTCTTAATAAATTTGTTTAGTAGATGACAAGGTCTGAGAGGCGTTTAATATTCAGTGTTTGATATCATGTATTGTTCAGAATTACAGATCATCGGGGGTTTTTTCTTGTGGTAGGAGGGGCGATAATCAGGTATTCTTTATTATTAGTATACAGAGATATTATGGCCCCTTGGACCTTGTAGTGGAGCAGAGGGGAGCAAGAAGTATTTTTCATCATTACTGTATTATTTCGAGTTATGGCACCTTGGAGTTTTTGTGGCACGAAGGGAGTTATTGGTATTTTATGGCTTCCTAGACTTTGCTGTGGCATAACAAGGGATAATCACGATTTTGTGTTATCATTGTATAGGTAATGGCATCTTGGATTTAGCCTTAACATCGAAATAATTATTATATTACGTAGTTATTTTAAGATTTATGGCTTCTTGGATTCTGTTGTTAGGCGGTGGGAAAATTGACCGCCTTCACTGGTAACTGTAGTCTCTCTCTCTCTCTCTCTCTCTCTCTCTCTCTCAGGGGCCGACACCAACCCCCTACCAGCGGCCCGACATTTTTGAAGACAGGAAGCTTAAATTTGGTAGGGAGGAGCGGATAGCCAAGGGGATGGTCGTACACTGTCTAGTGAGTCATAAAAATGTTTCATAAAAAGAATGGGGGAAGGGGAAGGTGAGGAGAAAACAGGGTAAGAGAGAGAGAGAGAGAGAGAGAGAGAGAGAGAGAGAGAGAGAGAGAGAGAGAGAGAGAGAGGTGTCGACAGGTTGGCGTTCCCTTAATTACTGTGCGTCCCATCATTAATATACACTGGACAAAATATACCGAACCAAGGTGTTTAATGTACACATGTGAGGTAACCCATGGTAATTATATTCATGGCTCTTAAGGTAAAACCAGATGAATATTCAATACAAACGAATTATACCCAACTTGTATATGTAGTTATGTGTTTTTGACCGTGTGTGTGTGTGTGTGTGTGTGTGTGTGTGTGTGTGTGTGTGTGTGTGTGTGTGTGTGTGTGTGTGTTTTTATCAGTGTGTCTGTCTGAGTGCACGTGTATTAGTGTTATTTTTATCTATGTCTGTATTAGCTATCAGAGATCCACAAGGTCACATCCAACAAAAAAAAAGCCTCTCAAGTTTATATAAATTATCTACAATACGGAAGTCTTTAAAATCTTATAGAAGTCTTATTCATATGTTTCAGTCTTATCTATACTTAAACCTATCAACGAAAACCAACTCGATACCTTACAAAGTCACTTTTTACTTATTACATTTCTTAAACAATCGAACTCATATTGGTGTTCTTGAGGCTTCACTTATTAGTAAATCGATTTGGTTTTTCATAAATTCTAAGTTATATTTTTTTTTATGCTTTTGGTAACTTAATACTTTAGGTTGGATTTGATTAGGGTAAGTTAACATGGATTAGGTTAGGTTAGGTGGTTAGATTAAGTTACGTTATGTTAAGGTTAGGTTGGGTTAGGTTAGGTGGTTAGATTAAGTTAGGTTAGGTTGGGTTACCGTAATTAGATTAGGTTAGGTAATTAGGTTTTGTGTTAGATTAGATTGGTTAGGTTAGGTTATGTTAAGGTTAGGTTGGGTTGGGTTAGGTTAGGTTAGGTTAGGTTAGGTGGTTAGATTAAGTTAGGTTAGGTTGGGTTACCGTAATTAGATTAGGTTAGGTAATTAGGTTTTGTGTTAGATTAGATTGGTTAGGTTAAGTTATGTTAAAGTTAGGTTGGGTTAGGTTAAGTCAAGTCAAGTTAGGTTAGAAAATTAAGACCTTTTTCATGAACTTGGACCTTAATTACAGTTAATCTAATCTGCATAATGTATAAAAGACCAGTTCCACGCCTTGTATCTCTTAGTCTACCTCTCTTACTCATCTCAAGCTGTGAAACAAACTATTATGTTGTGGACTTTAATCTCTACTAGCTGTTCTACTTTACTTAACTAACCTACTCTAACCTACTCTAATCTAACTTAACCTATCTTAACCTAATCTACTCTAATCTAACTTAACCTAACCTACTCTAACCTAACTTAACCTATCTTAACCTAACCTACTCTAATCTAACTTAACCTAACCTACTCTAATCTAACTTAACCTATCTTAACCTAACCTACTCTAATCTAACTTAACCTAACCTACTCTAACCTAACTTAACCTATCTTAACCTAACCTACTCTAATCTAACTTAACCTAACCTACTCTAACCTAACTTAACCTATCTTAACCTAACCTACTCTAATCTAACTTAACCTAACCTACTCTAATCTAACTTAACCTATCTTAACCTAACCTACTCTAGTCTAACTTAAACTAACTTACCATAAAAATATCTAACTTAACTTAACCTAATCCGATCTATCTTATCTAACCTAACCTAACTTGACCTAGCCCTCCTAAGGTAGCGGGTATATATCTAAGATGCTCAATCATCAGGTGACATAAACTTAGGGGACTATTTTTCAGGTAATCACAGCGCAACATTCCTATACAGTATTAATAGTAGTTTATCAAGAAGTTAAACCCTATTTTAACCCACTGAATATTTAATCTCTCTATACATATCTTCAAGTTTTAACCCACTGAATATTTAATCTCTCTATACATCTTCAAGTCTTCAAGAAGAATAAAAGGTTTTGGGGTTAAGTCTCGAACTATTTCACAAAAATTCTGAAACCTTCTTCATACTTGATCAAATAAGTTAAAAGCCATTATAATACACGGAGACTTCATTTATAAACTTAACTCTATTGGTGTTTCACAAAGTTAAAACCAATTTCCATGTTTCTGGAACCTTAGTAATGATTTTTACTACCTAATTTACATATTATCATCGGCCTATAAACAGGAAAACGACGTCGTTCTTGTCGTCGCCATTGTTGTATAATTACAATCATTAATATGCCAATGTAATCGCGATGGCTTCACCTCCTCGCGACATTAGAATGCGAAATAGCAACATCATCTTACCTTAATTAACTATTAGAAACAATTAATGGGAAGGCTTATTAGCTATCTTAATTACAATTTGGCCAAGTGGTGCCAGCCCGGGGCACGCAACAGATGTGAAGGAGACAGTGTGAGCGTCTTGGAGGGAGGTGCGTCTCTCTCTCTCTCTCTCTCTCTCTCTCTCTCTCTCTCTCTCTAATTCCCTATATCTGTCTATCATTGTCCCTGTCGCTTTGTTGATCTTTCCTTCTGTCTCTCACTGTCTGCTTGTCTATACCACTCCATCCTCCCCTAACCACCACCACTTTCAATCACCACCATTCATCTACTACACCACAACTACTATTATCAAAACAGCCGCCATTATCACCAACATTCTAACCAACCCCTCCACCACAACAACCACCACAACAACCACCACCATCACCATTTCTACCAACCCCTCTACTACCACCACAACAACCACCATCGCCATTCCTACCTACTCCTCATCTACCAACCCCTCTACTACCACCACAACAACCACCATCGCCATTCCTACCTACCCCTCATCTACCAACCCCACCACAACAACCACAACAACCACCATCACCATTCCTAACAAACCTTCAACGTATAACTAAAACAATAACCACTACCACCATCATTCCAACCAACATCTTTGACCACTACCACAACAACCAACCATCACTACAACCATTCCAACATTCACAAACCGAAGATAATAGAAATATAACATAAAAGGACAGAAAAGACGAGAAGTGGAATACAAGAGAAATAAATTGAGTTAAGGAAGGCGTGAATAAAAAGAAACAAAACAATCGGATAAAAGAGGATATAGGATAAAGGCAGAGAAAGATAGTGGAACAGACAAAGAAAAGTAAATAGAAATATTATTTTTGTTGTTCTCTGCGTGAACAAGTGAGATTAAATAAAATTGAGTCATATTTTTTTTTCTTCTTCATCTACAAACGTGAGAGAATATTGGTTTAGGTAAGTATAAGTATATTATTGCCTTTGATGTGTAAATGGATGACGGGTCTCTCTCTCTCTCTCTCTCTCTCTCTCTCTCTCTCTCTCTCTCTCTCTCTCTCTACGATCAAACAGCTGATGCATCTTCTTATATCCATTTTCTTTATTATTATTATTATTACACCTCACATACTATTTTTATACAATATTCACAAAATTATCACGTAATCATCAGTGCCACCGCAAGCAAAAGGCTGGCAAGCGTATGTCTGGCGTAAGCATAACATGTCGGAGGTAAGAGAGTAACACCAAGAGTATCTTATTGCTCGTGCTGGCGATGATTCACAGTGATAACATATATTCAAGGTGGCTAACGATAGGTCTTATGACTCCCTTCTTCAGTAGGCTTAATTAGAGAGGGCAGGACGGTCAAAGTGGGGATAGGCCTAATATCAACAAAGTGATTATATAATGAAACCGGAACACCTTGTCCTCGCTCGTGGGGGAGATGAGGGAACTATAATTATCTCTATTTAGTCAACAGCTATAATTATATGTAGGGAGGAGACAAATTTTGTATAGACCTAATTAGACAGAAACTTTAATTATATATATTCAGACAGGCGCTACAATTATCACTATTTAGACAGCAACTATAATTCCATATATTTAGAAGACAACGAGAACTATAGTGTTCATATATGTATTCACCATTACTCCTACAGCTGTTAGGTTTTTAGGGAAGCAAGATTAAAGTTCAAGGTCAAGACAGGTCACAGTTCTATAAAAGGGACCTTGGACTAGCATCTCCCACCAAGCTGTTGTTGTTGTAATCTGACGTTTGCATTTAAATATAGATGAAGTATTTACCAGTATGCTTTGACGAGTCGTGTTGTCAGTAAACGTCAACCCAAATCCATAGATATATTTAGTTATATTCAACTGCTCACTGAGAAGATGAACAGACCCGACCCTGTATAATATTCAACTACCTACTGTTGACTCTGTTTAATACTCCTCTATCTACCGTTAACCTTGTATAATATTGCTGTTTACTGATAACATTGCATAATACTCCTGTTTCTGCTGTTAACCACGCCAACTCAGCACTAGTAACCACGCCAACTCAGCACTAGTAATCACGCCAACTCAGCACTAGTAATCACGCCAACTCAGCACTAGTAACCACGCCAACTCAGCACTAGTAATCACGCCAACTCAGCACTAGTAACCGCGCCAACTCAGCACTAGTAACCGCGCCAACTCAGCACTAGTAACCACGCCAACTCAGCACTAGTAACCACGCCAACTCAGCACTAGTAATCACGCCAACTCAGCACTAGTAACCACGCCAACTCAGCACTAGTAACTACGCCAACTCAGCACTAGTAACCACGCCAACTCAGCACCAGTAACGACGCCAATTCAGCACTAGTAACCACGCCAACTCAGCACTAGTAACCACGCCAACTCAGCACTAGTAACCACGCCAACTCAGCACTAGTAATCACGCCAACTCAGCACTAGTAACCACGCCAACTCAGCACTAGTAACTACGCCAACTCAGCACTAGTAACCACGCCAACTCAGCACCAGTAACGACGCCAATTCAGCACTAGTAACCACGCCAACTCAGCACTAGTAACCACGCCAACTCAGCACTAGTAATCACGCCAACTCAGCACTAGTAACCACGCCAACTCAGCACTAGTATGGTATGATCGTGTTAATCATATAGAGCCACGTTCACCATGTACCGTAATACAGTAAACAGCTAAGGTTCTCAAATAACATAATAATTACTTTATATAGCTAAAGGATGATTCTTAATTCCGTACAGTAAATTGCAAGGGGGGGGGGGGTATTCCTGGGACAATTCTAAGTCACAAAGTTATTAGCTACAGCACTTGACAGAAGTTGAGGTAATGACAGTGAGATTTGGGTGATTTAGCCGTAGATTTTGTTTTAATTTTATGCACGTAACTCTACACAATGTGATACAGTTGCGTTAGTAAAGTAAATGTCCAAAATTCTCTCTCTCTCTCTCTCTCTCTCTCTCTCTCTCTCTCTCTCTCTCTCTCTCTCTCTGTGTCTATGTGTGTGTGTGTGTTCTTTGAAATAAACATCCACTATTCTTAATTATTCAGTTCTCTCAAAATTATAAATACATAATTTTAATGCTATAGTGATACTTGGAATAAAATGACCTTCACGAATCAGAGTTTAAATTGTTTTTCGAATCCCAAAGTTACTGAGGAAACTTATATTGTTAGACAGAGATATACTTTAAGACAGACAGACAGAGAGAGAGATAGATAGATAGATAGATAGATAGATAGATAGATAGATAGATAGATAGATCCAGTGGGTTTCTCAACGCTTCACTGAATATGGAGGTTGAATTTTCCGAATATAGAATTAGTTCCTTTTCACTGTATGTCCATTACATCAAAGGACCCATTAGAGGTGAATTTCTCGATACAGTACAGTAACTTTAGGTCGTAAGTGATGCCGAGTACTGCCGATGGTGAGTATTATATTAAGCCTAATGAATAAATGGAAAGCTATTCATGTAGTGATGAGTATCATTGATTATTATGCTCTATCATCAGGCTGTTAGGATCCACACGCCTTGAATAGCATCTAAATTACACTGTTATGAAATGCTGAGTCCTACTGAATAGCAGCTTTAAGTTAATATGCAGAGGGGGAGTTCAGTGTCCATGAAAAATAATTGGATTTGGACGTAAAACAGATGTTGGTTTAAATTATCATCTGGGCCTAGATGTCCAACTGCTCATAGACTACGATAATTTTCTTAGTCTAACTTAATATAAAACTACCTAGTTATGGTGTATATATATAAAGTAAATGTATATCCTAATTTATTCGAATGAAAGTTTGAGAATCGATGGGTAGGATTCCAGTCCTCTTGAATATTCCTGTTGTTGTGTTTACGTTGTATCGCGCCTGTGATAGATGCTACCCCTTTAAGGTATTCAGGAAATTGAATGTTTTGGTCGCTCAAGATGTTTTATTTATATATTTGCGTTAAGGTCTTTTATTTTTAACTTGCGTTTGGGATTCTGTTCTCAAAAGATACTAGTGTGGACACAGTTAAGTCACATACATACCTTTGCAGTTGTATGAGGCTTTTATATAGTCTAGCTCAGGTCAGGATTAGGTTAGGCTAAGATTAAGTTAGGTTTGGATAAGTTAGGTTAGGTTGGGTTGGGATTGGTTAAATTAGGTTAGGTTAGGTTAGGTGTGTTGGAGCAGGCAATAGGGCCTGGTGTTTCTGAACATAATTCTACCATAAGGACCATCGGAAACACAAAAATCTTGATGTTAGAGTTGCCGGTAACACGAGAGAGACAATCATGAGGCAGACGGTAGGTGTTAGTTAGTGTTGCTCATATTAAAGGTACGGTTTATTTAGAGAGGAAGCAAGGTATTGACAGGCAACTCTCACAAGGCTCCATTCACTATATCTAACGAATTCGTGTTATTATGGAACCTTTTCTGCACCGTCTGGTTGATAGCTTTTTCAAGTGGCCTTTTACAATGAAAAATGGAATATCTTATAACTTTAAATCCGTTTTCGTAAATTGTAAATGTCAACAAAGCATAAGCTGGTGGGCTGAGTTTGAATTTTGAATTTCCGTAAACGGACTTAAATATCTTGATTATTTTTTTAGGTGTAAAATTGTACATAAAGAGGAATTATAGATTTACGGAAGAATAAAGTAAATAAAAAAATTTACCTGTAAAAAAATCAATCAATCACATCCATATTGGTGCTGGCTTGTCACTGTTATCAAGGTACAATAACACTAAAACAAGGAGTTAACTTGTCCGGTACTGTAATATTATCCTGGCCTCGCGTCTCGGTCCCCTACACCACAAGCAAGAAACCAACCATAACCACCCATGACCACAAGACGCTACGGCGAGAGAGGCAGTCGAAAGTTACCGAAACAATTTTAATAATTTCTAGTGATTGAAACTCCAATATATGTTCTGACCCTTGAATTGGTATTACTTTTTTATTTTTAATGTGTGGGGCCGGGAAGGAGGGAGAGAGGGTGGTGTGGTAGGGGGGAGGGATTGTTGAATGGATTGGTGGTAGGAGGGGAGGAGGATAAGTGGGATGGAAGGAGAGAGAGAGGGGGGGGGGGTGGAGACAGGGAGTGAAGGAACGAAGGAGGATAGAAACAAAAAAAAGGGAGAATATGCATAAAGGAGAGAGGGTAAGAGTGAAGTAAATAGGGTAAGGGGGGAGGAAGATAGTATATAGAAGGAAAGGGAGGATAGGGGAGAGTAGGAGTAAAGAACGGAAGGACGAAGGGAGGAAGAAAGATATGAAGGAGAGGGAATGGGAGGATGGGAGGTATAGTAAGAGAAAGGAGAGAAGGAAAGAACGGGAGGTAGGGGAGAAGGGAGGGTAAAAAGGAGAGAGAGAGAGAGAGAGAGAGAGAGAGAGAGAGAGAGAGAGAGAGAGAGGTAAAGCTATATATATATATACATGAATTACCAAAACCATTCCCAACAGCTGATGTATTTATCTTCCATTACCTCTTAAGAGATATGTATAGAATTATGGATACAATCTCAATACATAACAGCCATAGTCACTGCCTCGCGTAACACCTAAGGCGAGGGCGTATGTGTTTATGATTCATTGTATAATCAGTATGTTTAACGAAAGGTGAATTATAGGTACTGTGTCGACACTGTATGTACAATTAGATATACGATCTACATAGTGCAGTGAATTATATATATTAGAAATGAAAAGTATTTTACCAAGTACCTACAGTCTGCCTCTCCGTTATTCCTCCCGTTTGCCTTCTCTTTAACAATGTATTTGTTTGTCTGTTTGTCTGTCTTTCTGTTGTCACACAAAAATGGGAGCGAATTTGCAGCTTAACAAGACCATTGTGATGATAAAAAGCTTTTGGTGAGGTGTTTGGAGAATTCTGGTTGGGGAGGAGGAGGAGGATGGCGATGTGGAGGGAGAGGAAGAGAGGATGAAGAGGGAAATGAGGATGAGGACGAGAGAAGGGGAAGGAGGAGTGGTAAACGGAGCAGCAACAACAAAAGGGGGGAATTATAGCTTAGAAAGAAGGTATGCAGGAAGGGTGGAGAGCCGGCGAATAGAACAGCGACAACAAGGAAGGGGAATTAGCAATAGCAATAGGGTAGAATATGTGGGAAATAGAACAGCAACAACAAGGAAGAGGAATTACATAAAGGAATGAGGTAGAAGGGATGGTGAATAGAACAGCAACAACAAGAAAGAGACATTAAGAATTAGAAGAAGGGTGGAAGGTCAGTGAATGGAACAGCGACAACAAAAGCTGAAATTACAGCCAGGAGGAAGGAAAGAGGACAATGGCGTTACACAGAAAAAAGGAACAACATGTATAGAATTGGTAACAAGGAGGAGGGATGAAGAGTAATGGACAACACAGTACCAGTAACTTGATAAATTACATTATTATTAGAAAGAAAAGAACACCAAAGGAAATGAGATAAGTTATTGTAAGAACAGGATATGGATAATGAACGAAACAACAATTAATTAAAGATGAGGGGGAAAGGATGATAGATAGAACACAAATATCAAGAGAAATTACAGCAAGAGAATAGACGAAGTAATGCCTGTTTAACCATCCATCATTCTGGCTTAACTGCCCATATCCAGCGACTACCCCCCCCCCCCCTCCCACACACACACCCATATGTCCCATACAGTGGATTAACGTCACAGTCTTTCCATGGTGATGATAGTGTGTGTGTGTGTGCTAGTCCAAGTATCCATCCGTGTGGTAAATGTAAGTGAAATGTAGCGAGAAGTGTTCCTGGTGAGCTGTGTGGCGGTGAGCCGTGTGTGGCAGTGAGCCGTGAGTGTGTGTGACAAGCCATGACCGTGTGTCTTACGTATCACCCCTGCCCACTGTGTTGATGGCCCATTATTGTGTCGTTTTAGCTCTACAAGTTAATTATTAATTTGTATTCATTTCTTTTAAGCCTGTTATCATTATCAGTTACAGTCAAAGTGAAATTGAATGATACAGCGTAAATCAGTTGAAACCATCCAACGAAAAAAATGAAGGTAGTTGAACTCCTGACTTATATAGTAGATATAAGACGAGCAATATTCCTGGTATATACAGTTAGATACAGCGTTCACTGAGTGGTTGTCACTAATAAGATTTATTATAAATAACCAAGGTTAAGGCGGCTGGCTTTCAATATATCCCCCATTTAATCTCATCACTTTATGAGTAATACCGAGAAGACACATTCCTTGGATGTAAGAAAGATCCCTTCAGGAATATGATGTTATTGTCTCTCACACATATAACATTGTTACTTCTCATACTCCCTTTCACCATCCTCAGTCAATAACATGAGTCGTTCGTCTCATGAATCTATATTTACATCCTCATATCTAATATTCCATATATCTGTAATTATTGAGTTTTCTCCTATTCTCTTCATTCCTTTCTCTCCCTTAATCAGTACACCTCACCTACCGGCCCTGGGGGTTGGGGTGGCCTCCCCTCAACTGTGGTTATAACTAACACTAATACTCTGTCTCCTGATTCTTTTTGTCTCTACCTCACTCCTGTCTCCTACTTCTCTGTGTAAAAACCCTTAAACCGACACTTAATTGTTACACCAACAACAAGAGGGCCGACACAGACACCAGTCCAAACGAGCCAAAGATGATCCCTTGGTGACTGAAAGGGAAACAAATCAAGCGAATTGGACACCACTCTATGTATCTCACCTTGGAAGAGCACATCAAAGGACAATGGCGATCCGGGAAATATATACTATCTCCTAAGGTTATTATATTCGTTTGGGATAAATCTGGTGGGCTGCAACAAGTTAATTGAGACGGACACACAGACCATATAAGCCACGATAAGACCCTCCATCCCTGGCAGCTGAGAGGTAATAAGCTTTATAGATCATGATAACGAGGTACTGGTATGTTGTTTTTCTTTCAGGAGACGACACACACACACACACGACGTAAACATGGTGCAGTTGTTGTTGTTTTGTTTCCTAATTCATATGTGATCACGTATCTAGAGAGAGAGAGAGAGAGAGAGAGAGAGAGAGAGAGAGAGAGAGAGAGAGAGAGAGAGAGAGAGAGAGAGAGAGAGAGAGAGAGGCTTTATTTTTCCTGTTATCCCTCTCACTTCTAAAACTCCAGAACAGCTTCGTTTCTCGACTTATCCACATAACTAACCTAAATCTCAAAAGCTTTCACGTGTTCCATAACCCCCCCCCCCACCACCACCACTAAGTGTTCGGGTTTTACAGTCATACAGTCAAACACTCCACTTGACATTTTTTTTCTTCATCTCTCTCTTCTTTATCATTATCCTTCAGCAGTTATACACTTGCTCCATGCTGTCTTTTGTATTATTTTAATCTGTATGATCAAATTATCGTCTGACATCATTCGTCACCTGTTCCACGACCTGCCTCTTAATAATTCCTCTTCCCTTCCTTGGTATACTCATCACCTTGGTCTTTCTCACATTAATCTTCTTATCGTATTTCTTATTCCCCTCACTAATACCATCCATGATCCTGAACAGTCCTCCCCTCGTGTCTGACAATATCCTTGAGTCATCTGCATATCTGACCTCACGTAGCCTCTGCCCTTCCCCTCTAATTCTTCCTTGTCTGTTGCTTCCATTCTATCAACCATCATCACCTTATCTTAAATCGAAAATCATGACCAAGCACAAATATCCTTGTCGTACTTTCCTTCCGGTCACTGTGGCTTAGAATTCCCATCTACAGCCCTAATTACTACTAACTATGCCATGTATAAATTAT
Organism: Homarus gammarus; assembly: GCA_958450375.1. Lineage (NCBI taxonomy): Eukaryota > Metazoa > Arthropoda > Malacostraca > Decapoda > Nephropidae > Homarus > Homarus gammarus. The sequence goes on from CAUDMG010000372.1 coordinate 3,578,526, forward strand.
GTCTCGTCCTCTGTCCCTTCAGTCGACTGCCATCATGAAGACTAAACAACAAATTTCGTAACCAATTTTCAAGTTTCTTTCACACATCGGTCCCGTCACTTCAGCAGCATCTCTCATTCCATCTCATTTACTAAGTCCAAAACAACTCCTGTAGATGAGCTAATGTGTGTTAGTCTCCATTCTTGTCATCAACACTCACGACCTCAGACGGGTGTGGGATCAGCTTGACTGTGCCATCTTCTACAACACCATTGGATCTCTGCTTCTATATTACCGTTGCTGCTCTTGTCAAGTTCTTGGGATATTTTCTCTTCGTGTATTATTTTTACCCAGCCTTGTTATCTTTACCCAGCCTTGTTATCTTTACTCAGCCATGCTATCTTTGCTAAGCTCTATTACCATATGGGGTTAAATCCGACCTCTAGGATAGCTCTCCAGGTCTTCCAACATATAGTGTTATCTTACTAATGTACTCTGAGTTCATATTACCTGCCCAACTATTATAAATAATCCAATATATACCTAATATAATGTATATGTTCACATTTTTCTCGAATTTTGACCCGATAAACTGACTATTACATCACCAGCTACACGTATGTTTGAACGACTGGTGGTGTAGTGGTTTTAACCTCTAAGTAGGTGCCTAGGTACAAAGGTTTGATTTCTGGACACGGTGAACTGTTAATATATTATATTGAGTTACTTGGCTTCGCCCTGGTAGAGGGACCATCCCAATACCACCCCCACTTCACTACCAAATTTCACCTCTAAGATCATAACTGCGGAAAATACATAAGAAACAAACATAAAGTGGCACTATATATAGATATAGATATAGATATAACAAAGATAAATAGTCAGACTAGCTCACTTCTCTCTCCAGTATAAAAACGACACCATCCTCCTCCACCTCCCGTCCATCACACACTCACCGCTCCTTCAATACCCCCCGTGCTTTCAATTCCTTCAATCCTGCTCCTTCATTCATCCCACTTGCTCTAAATTGGACCCAACAGCCGGTCTTGAAGTTGGGTATATATATATATATATATATATATATATATATATATATATATATATATATATATATATATATATATATATATATATATATATGCTGATAACCACCAGGAAAGAAACATTTGTCTCTTTTTGGATACTTCTGACCGGCCATAAGCGATCTTGTAGATCATAAAAATACATACGATATATATGAATAGTTTTTTACAAAACCAAACCTAACCTGACCTGACCCAAACTAATTTTAGTATAGTTTTGCTTTTTTATAATAGTAAACGACGCCCTAAATAAAACAGGGCACACTTTACCAGATACGAATTAATTACCATTGAATTATAACAATAAGAGCAATAAGTTATCTCTATTCAACAAAAACTTCAGTTGACTTCAAGGACGATGTGGCAGTGGAACGTCTGGGGTTTAGTTAGTGATATGGCAGTAATGAAGAGGCGTATGGAAGTATGGTAGTTCAAGTGGCTAGATAGAGATGGAGGGATAGGCTATAGTGGATTATGGTAGTGTATGATAGTTAATGGTGGAGGATGGTAGTAAGGTAGTTATAAGGGTTATGAAAGTATGGTATGTAGGTAGTTATATTTGTACACACACACACACGTACACACACACGTCCTTCCACTCCAAACTCCCCCTCCCCATCACTCTTCCCCACCATTCCTCCCCACTATCACATTCTCCCCGCCCCCAAACCCCACCTATAAAAATCCCCCAAGAGACGCCCACACCAACGTACAGACAAGCTATCTCACTACCGCTGACTCAATCCCAATCCCCACGAGGTTTCCCCAAGCTTGGAATAAAGGGATTAACTGAAGGACGATTACCGGAGATTTTTCCTGCTTGTATTCCTGCTAATGTGGGTAAGAGGAGTGACAGGGCGCTTAGGGATATATCTGCTTACATTATTGATGACTGTCATTCGCTATCTGGTGTAACTCTCAATCTTTCTGTCAACTTGTCTGTCTTACACACACACACACACACACACACACACACACACACACTGAATAAAAATGATCGTCTGATTAAACGTTAAAACTCAATGACGTTTTATTTCCAAATAAGAAAAACTTGTTGTTTTATTCAACTTAATTGAAATTAGTTCATAAATGGTTGTTTTGTTTTGTTTTCTTTTAAGACGTCGTTCACTATAACATTACAACATAACTACACCAAAACTGGGTTAGGTTAAGTTTAATTGGTAACGATGTTATTCACATTTTGCATCATAATTATCTGTATGATCGATCCTGTAACTAGACCAATTGAATTGTCGAGAAATACAGAAATGGTATTTCTATGTTTTTAATAAAACCTCAAACCTTTAATAAAACGCACATACTAATAAGATAAAGCTTTCCATTCACTAATAAATACAAATACAAAGTAATCTAATTTTCGGAAGATGAACTTGAGTCACTAAGACATAAAATGTTATTAGCGTGTTTGTTCATCCGGATGACAGACGAAATGTACAGGGAAATGAAACAGATTTATTCACCTGTAAAGAAAAACCGATTCTCTATGCTTTTGGCTAGTTTTCCGCTTGGTTAACACAGAACACAAGCAGCCTCCACCAACCCCCGTTTTCACGTTTTTGAACTTTCTAGGAAAAGAGCGAATCCCTCGCAGGCTAACGCATTAAAACATCATAAGCTTTTGACAGCTGCTTATTGCGCGCGTGTGTGTGTGTGTGTGTGTGTGTGTGTTTATCTAAGTTTTAAAGTTGTATAACATTTACGAGCTTATTGACAGTGACATGGTATGAAAATCCTGACAGGAGGTGTCCCTTACCAGTCTTGGGTTCACACACACAAACACACACACTAGCAATATACAAACAGGTAACAAGACATATAAAGATTGCGTAGCTACTTTCTGTAACACGAGGACAAATTACTGTGATGTACAACACTTTATCTTAGTGATCCAGAGTTGGTGTATATTTGTATAGTTTGTATAGTGTATACCCACGCCAGACAAGCTGAAATAGGAAAGTGTACATCTCACCTTATGGTCTGGATATACGTGTTCTTGTGTTGTAGTATACCTGTAATATCGAGTTTGAAACGGGGATTTTTTTTAATATTAGATGTGTAACGAGTATATAGTTGCATTTTTTTTTTTTTTGGTCTTTGGTAATTAATCATAATGCAGTTTTCATAACCTGCTTCGTCTTCGTCCTTCGCTGTGGTTGGTGTACTACTTTTGTTCCACGTAATAAGGTTAATCTGTATCGCCCTGTGTTTCGTTCTTGTAATCAGACGGCATTCGAGGATGTTGCACACACGTAAACTTTTCGCGCCTCAATATGATGATATTCGCTTATTCATGGATATTTCTTCACGAGATTTTGGCCATAACCATTAGCAAGAAAATCCTGACGAAGTTTCATAAGGGGATTCTTTTTAAGGCATGGGACCTCCTGCATTTTACCATTAGCTGCACATAAATGTGTCAGGATGTAGATCTACTTGGTAATTTGCACGCAAAGACGACGATGCCATGTACATGCTCCATCTGTTGACAATAAGGTAAGATAACGCCCTAACCAAACTACCTAACCTAACCTAAAACAATGCGATTTTTGGACTTCCATCATATATTAGCTTAGGTTTAATTATCTTAGCAACAATGAACCATCGGTTGCTGGGAGGAGCAAGCTGTTCAGGTATGAAACGCTGCCAGGACAAAATCGCCGAACTATTAATAGAATATTGTTGTAAATCCCTTGTTATTTGTTGGTATATTTTTAAGATACGAAAGAATTCTTAATCGACTTTATAAAGAGATGTTCTAAAGTTGCCGTCGGTTGTTCGTGTGTATGAAACGGTAGCGTTAATGTCTATGAAACGTTTATCTTTGGCACTCATAAATAAGTCAAGATGTCGAGGTAGGAAGCTAGTGCGTCGACGAAGATTCTTGCTCTAGTCTAGACGAAAACTTTGAAAAACAAAAGGAAATTGTAATTACCCCGTATTTTTCTTTGAGCGAGGTTATTCTACTGTACAGTTAAGAAATGAGTTTCTCCTACATAAAATGTGCCTAAAGTTGCTCCTTCTCACGAGTCGGTGTTGTAAAGTAATTACCACTATGATGAATGATGGAAAGGAATATTAAAGTGTCCCATCCAAATTATTTTCTATAAATTTGTCATAAAAGAAAACTATTTCTTCTGGGTTTTTATTTTGGGGTAACTCTGCTAAGGTTTATACTTGTTAAAATTTATGTTTTCTTTTCCTCACTTCAACTTTTACAGTGTATTTGACAGCCTGACATTCAAATTGAAAATACTTTACAATGGATGAAGTCAAATCTGATATAATAAGTTGCAAACGAATTAATGTTAGAAGGAAATGGCATTTGTTATCCGAATATTGTTGGGTCCTTGATTTACTTTACGTGTCCGGCCTCTGAGATATTAACAGTCATTTGAACTGATGTTAGTAACTCTTCTTTCATCTAGGTATTAATATCTGAATTTTGAATCCATTCATTGTAAATATTCAAATCTGATTTTAGGACAGTGATTCACATGAACTTTTAATATATATATATATATATATATATATATATATATATATATATATATATATATATATATATATATATATATATATATATATATATATATATATATATTTTTTTTTTTTTTTTTTTTTTTTTTTTACACAATAACCCAAAATACAACTACTTAGCCTTGATTGAATGAACCCCAAGGGGCCACAGGTGGATATAACCAATTCCATCGAAATATTAAATGAAAAGATATATTGTCCCCTGGGTTCATAAATATATTCAATAAGGTAACGAGAGGTTGGCAATGAAATGAATTGCTAAATATGAAGAAATATTATCGGATTTAGAAAAATATATAGCATTCCTTCATTCCCTTCCCCGCCATTATGTATCAACTGATCAGCTGCAAGCGGGAGGAGCGGCCAGGACATTTTAAATGAATTATAGGCTTCGTAATAGACCACTTACTGAATGCAATACGGTAAGTGAAGAAAGAAAGAAAACTAAAATATGGGAATTCTAAACCTTACTTTTGAATTTGTTGATTTTTTTTTTCGAATTTCCGACAGGACGGTTAGGTCTTTTACTACTTGTAGATATAGTAATATAAATTATTGTGTCCTTTGCCATCCTTTCTACTGCCATCTATCTTTGTACTTCCTCTGATTTAAGGTTGTGGCCACCAAGCCAGCTAGAGGAGAGAATGACAGACTGTGTACGGGATAACAGTTTGATGACAGACACCAATTTACGATTTAGGACAGCAGACACGAACCAACAATTCATGACAGCAGATAGGATACAAAGATTTTTACAGCAGACAGGATCCGACCATTAATGCCAGCAGATACGAACTAACGATTCGTGGCAGCAGGCACGAACCAATAATTCACGACAGCAAACGCAAGCCAACCATTTATAACAGCAGATATGAGCTGGCAATTCATGGCGGCAAACACAAACTAACAATTTATGACAATAGGCATAAATCAACCTGAACTAACGATTTATAACGGCGAACACAAACCTGCCACTTATGATTACAGATATTAACCAAGCACTTATGACAGACAGCAGATATAAATCAAAGACTTTAACACAGCAAACATGACATACCCAGCTTTCTAACAGTCTCTGGCTGAGGACGACAGTCACCGCTTTATTATAACGTAAAGCTAAGTGTGGTGAAATGATAAATCAGTCATCGTTCATGGTCTTAATAGTATGGTTTACCATTCAGTTTACATTTTCTTTCGTACCGCTCCATAGAGTAATGGTAAGGAGTAACTTATGTAAGGCCTAAAATTTAAACCGTCTATTTCAATGAGTTTTGATATGAAACCTGAATCCTCCGGTCGTTAAGGGTTCCCCTCAGCTAAATAAAATAGTTTGGCACTAGCCAGAATACAATCATCTGACGTTAGCCAGAATAAAATCCAATGACGTTACCTAAAATAAAATCCTCCGACGTTAACCAAAATCAAATCGCCTGACGTTAGCCATAATAAAAACCTCTGGTGTTAACCAAAATAAAATGCTTAAGGTCGTTAATAGCAATGGGGGGGGGGGTACTCGAGATAGGCTCAAAGTTGGTACCAAAACGAAAGGTTATCGTTAAGTTTATGTTTGTAAAATCACGCGCTTCTCTTCACATACAGTACAGTACAGATAAACAAAATGACCAAGGCTATCACAAGAAAGCCACCATAAGCTTATTTCCATAAGGGTTCCTTGTTAAGTAAATTGGGATCTGTTCCGTGGGGTGAAACTCTGGGTTGAGGCTAAACATAAGGTAGTAGCAAGCACTTTCAAGTGTGTAGGCTAGAAGCTGACTGGGTTCTCCCTCAAGGAGTTAATTGACAAATAGATATAATAATTGCTTCATAGTGTAGTTTGTAAATTGCTGAAATCAGATTGTTTGGTTATGTTAGATCTGTCTTATGTTATTAAATGAGTTTGAAGCGACGTCACATGACAGTTACGCCTTAAAACAAAAGTGAGTTACACATTCCAACAAAAGTGTTTTAACTGGCAGCTTCGTAAAACTTAGATCCCCCCTCCAAGATTCTCTACCGAGGCACTACACCACGAGGAACAACTCATGATAACACTAGCCTAGACACCAACTTTCCCAGGACAATAATGTTCGCATTAACTCGTTTATTAGAGTAATAAACTAATACACTTTTCATTGAAAGTTCAATGTCAAAAGAGAATAATGAAATCTTAGTAATGGATATTTCTCTTAGTTTTCTTAAGTGGCTCAATTGAGGACACGTTATAGGAGGTAAATACATGTACAGTACACGATATATGAAGAAAAACTTACAAAAATAATAAACTATATATAACTTTGTGAATTAACCAGCTTTGCTAGAGTGCAGGGACAGGGGATAGTACACGGCCACCCACACCTCCCTACCAAATTTCAGTTATCGATTTCCAAAACTGTGGAAATGCATAACGAATAAACACACACACACACACACACACACACACACACACACACACACACACATATATATATATATAGTTTGTATCTTATATACAAGTATATATACATAAATTACGAAAACAAAAGAGCCTTGAGATGACAGAATCACCTAATAATTGAGAAACTTTCATGCAAAAAAAATTAAAGAATACCAGTTAGTGTAATTAAAACATGGTGTGCGTGTGAAGCGCGGCTGAGGTTGTGTGAGAGGCTAACAGGAGGGAAAGTGGTGTGTAGTAGTAGTAGTAGGGTAAGGGGCAGTAGACAGTGTGTACTAGCAGTGAGAGGGAGAGAAAGAGAGAAAAGGGGTCAGCGAGAGTATCAGGTCAGGTTACATTGGTTATTGTAAGAGTGTGGCTCAATGGAGAGTTGTAACACAATCGAGTAGAAAATCCTGTCGATTGTAAACACAGATTTGAAGTGTTGTTAGAGTGGCTTGGTACTCAATATTACACTGACTACAGTATGGTGAGAGACGAAATAAATCTGTGGATATTGGACGTAGCAGTTGAGGGTAAAACGACACAGGTTTGTTGTATATGTTGGGAGTAACAAAGTGAGGAGGGATGTCGAGGATCCTTGAATATTTAATTTGTATTTTGTCGTGATTTATTTTACGTTTTCATGTGTGAGCAAGGTGACCCAGGCGTGTAAATGAGCTTCTTCAACTGTTCATCATTTGTTCATGTAAAGGTAAGAAGTTCAGTAAACAAATTATTGACATTTACTTACTTAAATTATTGTTTTGATAATATTTATGATTTAACCACCAAACAGTTAAGTATTAACATAAACAGTTATTATAGCAGTTTTAGCTATCATATCGCCACAAGGTCTCTTAAACAAGTAACTGAAGTGACCTTAACTCACTTCGTCATCTACACCAATATTCAAGATCATACTACTGTATCACGTGTCTCACTTCAGTATAGAGTTGTGTTAATACGGTCTGGGGCCAAACATCTCTTACCGTGGGTGTTTATATCCATGGTGATAACAAAAACACTTCCCATTATTAATACAGTAACAAATTTAATACTACCATTCCACTAAATACTAAACAGAGATCTAATAATTTACGGTTTAACTTGATATATGGTATAGAATATTTTACGTCCATAAAACTTAACCCATAAAGACGTCCAAGTATAAAAATCTCACTTTGTAAACTTCTTAAACTATAAACTAAACATCTGTCTTAACCTTCATCTGCTGGTGTGTTTTATCTTACTTTAACATTATCTCCTAAAAGAACGATATATTTATGGCTTTTCACCCGACTCTTCTGGTTTTTACAACATGAGAGTAAAACTTATGACTCCAAACCCTTTCTTTTAAATAATTACTATAAATTTAATGGTAAATGGATCCGTCTTGGAGTTAAAACGTCATTTACACAATAATGATGCTGAAGAGATGCATTAAATATAACACTGCCCCTCCACTCTGAGCCTAACCCCTGAATCCAACCCCTAATTCTATCCCTTGAATTAACCTCCTAATTCTACCCCTTGATTCAACCCCCTAATTGTATCCCCTGAACCAACCCTTTAAATCTACCCCAGTTGAGAGTACATACTGAGTCTACCCAATGAATGTAGCCCTTAATTCTGTCCCCTGAATCAAACTCTTAATTATACCCCCACGTGAACGCCCTAAATCTACCTCTTATTTAATACACTAATTATACGCCGTAAGTCAACACCCTTAAATCTACCCCCTTAGTCTACCTCCTAAAATCAACCCCGAGTCCACCTCCTAAATCTATCCCTTGAGTCAACCCCTAAGTATATTCACCACTTTGAATGTACCCGCTGTGTCACCCGCTAGTTCTACCCCCTGAATCAACTCCCTGAATTAAATGATCAAGTTGATACCCCTTAAATAATTACACCAGCTCATTAATACCCATATATAATTCCGTCAGCTCAGTAATACCCATATATAACTACACCAACTCAGTAATACCCATATATAACTACGCCAACTCAGTAATACCCATATGTAACTACGCCAACTCAGTAATACTCTTATATAACCACGCCAGCTCAGTAATGCCCATATATAACCACGCCAACTCAGTAATACCCTCATAAAACCACGCCAGCTCAGTAATACCCATATATAACTACGCCAACTCAGTAATACTCTTATATAACTACGCCAACTTAGTAATACCCTTATATAACCACGCCAGCTCAGTAATGCCCATATATAACTACACCAACTCAGTAATACCCATATATAACTACGCCAACTCAGTAATACCCATATGTAACTACGCCAACTCAGTAATACTCTTATATAACCACGCCAGCTCAGTAATGCCCATATATAACCACGCCAACTCAGTAATACCCTCATAAAACCACGCCAGCTCAGTAATACCCATATATAACTACGCCAACTTAGTAATACCCTTATATAACTACGCCAACTCAGTAATACCCTTATATAACCACGCCAGCTCAGTAATACCCATATATAACCACGCCAGCTCAGTAATACCCATATATAACTACGCCAACTCAGTAATAGTCTTATATAACTACGCCAACTTAGTAATACCCTTATAAAACCACGCCAGCTCAGTAATACCCATATATAACTACGCCAACTCAGTAATACCCTTATATAACCACGCCAGCTCAGTAATACCCATATATAACCACGCCAGCTCAGTAATACCCATATATAACTACGCCAGCTCAGTAATACCCATATATAACTACGCCAACTCAGTAATACTCTTATATAACTACGCCAACTTAGTAATACCCTTATATAACCACGCCAGCTCAGTAATACCCTTATATAACTACGCCAACTCAGTAATACTCTTATATAACTACGCCAACTCAGTAATACTATTATATATATATATATATATATATATATATATACACCAACGCAGTAATACCCTTATATAACTACGCCAACTCAGTAATACTCTTATATGACTAGGCCAACTCAGTAATACTCTTATATGACTACGCCAACTCAGTAATACTCTTATATAACTACGCAACTTAGGAATACCCTTATATAACTACGCCAACTTACTAATACCCTAATATAACTACGCCAGCATACTTTTCGATCTGCTGATACCCCTTGAATAACTACACCAGCTCATTAATACCCTTATATAATTCCGCCAGCTCAGTAATTCCCTTATATAACTACGTCAGCTCAATAATATTCTTATATAACTACGCCAACTCAGTAATACTCTTATATAACTACGCCAATTCAGTAATACCTATATATAACTACGCCAACTCAGTAATAATCTTATATAACTACGCCAACTCAGTAATACCCATATATAACTACGCCAACTCAGTTATACCATAATATAACCACGCCAACTCAGTTATACCATATGACCACGCCAACTCAGTAATACCCATATATAACTACGCCAACTCAGTAATGATCTTATATAACTACGCCAACTCAGTAATACCTTATATAACTACGCCAACTCAGTAATACTCTTTATAACCCTGCAAGCTCAGCAATATTCTTATAAAACCACGCCATCTTAGTAACACTCTTATATAACCACACCAACTCAGTAATAACCTTATGTAACTACGCCAACACAGTAATACTCTTATATAACCACATCAACTCAGTAATACCCTAATATAATTACGCCAACTTAGTAATATCACTATGTAACCACGCCAACTCGGTAATACTCTTATATAACTACGCCAACTCAGTAACACTATTATATAACTACGCAACTTAGGAAATACCCTTATATAACTACGCCAACTTATTAATACCCTAATATAACTACGCCAGCATACTTTTCGATCAGCTGAACCGATAAGTTGATATAATAAAGTAGAAAACTCACGACCGCCTGATAAATGAAACACTTACATCACTCATTACAACACATTTAGGCTAAGAGACGTGTTGTAATGTAACTTGTTCCTGAGGTTTCAACCTTGCCGGACACTATGACAATATAGCTATCAGATAATGGAGTATTTATTCCCCGTACCTGAGATTATGGGAGGCCACATAATTAAACAAGTGTTACTTCATGTTTCGTCCGTAATGTACTGTACTTTATGTTCAGTAACTAAAGGTTACTTCACAACCACCCACCCTTTAGTTGCCAGTACTCACACATTGTAGGCTGATGTACAAAGTACACTCTACCTGATGTACACAGTACAATGTAGGCTGGTTTATACCATTGTTTACAATTTCATGATATTAATTACCATAACGACAATAATTATCGCAATAGCCATAAACATCCTTTGAAACCAATGTTACTGTAAATAACATTTTAATTCAACAATAATTGCCTCTGAAAAACATGTTTCTAGTTCTAAAACCAACAACACAAACATAGCAATCGGACACGAACAACAACACAGTCGGTAACTGACCTTAGAATGACGCGCAGCGAGCCACCCGATGAGTGGCCTCTGGTGGTCCATGATGCCTCCACTCCTAGGCGGCGCCACATGAAACCACAGAAAACTGGTCACTTAAATATCTTCTAATTAAGTTAGATTAAACTGCATTAAGTTAAATTTAAGTTAGATTGCGGTAAAAGTTAATAGGGGGAAGGAGGAGGAAGAGGAGGAGGTGGGAAGGTGGGGGAAGGTAGGAACACGGAGGAGGAGGAGGGGGGAGGTGGGGGAAGGTAGGAACACGGAGGAGGAGGAGGAGGGGCGAGGTGGGGAGATGCAGGAATTAAATGGAGCGCTATTAACAGGTACGTAGAACAAGCGTTACAGATATTAACCGTTCACAGGATATAATGTGCCCGTAAATTTATCTTTCCCCGGGCCATGGCCAGCTCTCTGTGGCCCTGGCCAGCTCCCTGCGGCCCTAGGAGGTGGAGGAAGGTCGGAGGAAGGAGGGAGAGGTGGTGGAGGAAGGTCGGAGGAAGGAGGGAGAGGTGGTGGAGGAAGGTGTGGGAAGAGGAGGAGATGGACTAAAGGAGGGTTAGGAAGGTAGAAGAAGGAGGAGGGGGAGAGGAATAAAAGAAGGGAGGAGGAAGAATATACAGTGAATCACGTCATATTTACCTGTGCTCGAGTCGTCGTGTTTAAATGCCAATTTTTACCGTTTTTCTTTCACTAAACACAAAAATAAACAGCTGTAAACACTCTTCGTTACGTTAATCGGAAGTAACAATGTTTATAACGCGATAACGCACTTTTATAACGTGATATACGCTATATAAATCACTATAACACGATATACGTCTTCCTCCTTTAGACAACAATTTGAAGCAAAATTTAAAATCCAATTAACCAATCAGTGACCTGGGTTAAAGCTCATCTTTTACTCTCCAGCCAATTACCTCCAAGAGAGTGGTGTTAGTGTCAACCTATCAACGTCTTGGAAATTCGAAATCGGCGAATCAGTGACTCCATTGACACGTAGGTGAGCTAGTCAAATTTTTTCGTGAATTGTTTTTAGCGACGAAATCTAAATCAGCTCTACTTTATTTATTGAACCACTTTATCGTTTTTATTAATTGGCGAACAGTAGGTAGGTTAAAACTAAATTACATAATTATGGATAACTTAAAATAACAATAGAGGTGATTCTTTTCGCTAAATATTTATGGAAGTGAAATAATTAAAGGTACAACAGTTACTTAAATCCCTAATTTGATTATAAAGAACTTTAAAACGTGCATTTAGTAAACAAATTAACTCAGACACATTTATATATGCTTCAGTTCAGAATTATGCAAACGTATGATAGTTAGGAGTTAGGAGGCTGGCCAACAGGTTAAAATAGTACGTAGAAAATTAACTCAGTGTCAGCCGTCTTGTTCCGCCGCCTGAGTCGAACAGTCTGAGGGAGGGAGGAGCGGTTCCCTCCCCCCGGGTATTTAAACCAACCGCTTGAGCACTATAGACTATGCCTATATTAATACATGTTCACATTTTCGTAATACTTAATGCACTGATGTGGTTGAATGGTGTAAAGAGTATTTTAATGTGTTATAAAGGTGATATATAGTGGAAATTGACCGTTACTTCTGTAGACCTGACTGACCACTGTTGCTGTGTGGATGACAGAACATTCTCGTACGGTAACTTGATGCCTTGGAGTGGTGAGTACAGTTATTTATTATTTATTTTTTGTATTAATGTATTACTCTACCTAGTGACGGCTCATTGCGTTGTATTAGTATTCGTTACTGTTTTTCACGCATTGATTTAGCTATATTTGCTTCGTAAAATCTCCTAGTAGAATAATCTGAAATAAAATAATGAAATATCAATAGTTTTCTACATTATCTGTCGCACAGAGCAAAAAGATAAACGTTTCTACTTGCCGCGCGTAACTTCACAAATATACAGGGTGTCCATAAATGATTACCCTAAAGACGGTATGCTCTCATGTTTTAATCTGGGTACTCATTTATGGACACTCTGTATTTTGTTATAATTATATTACAGCCTTAGTTTTTACAATATCTTATTTCTGATTACTTCGCTGAATTCCTGAACTTTTCCTCGCTCTTGTCATATATTATAAAACGCTAATAAATATCCACCCCGTGAACGGAAACAAAAACATGTGAGTCCTCGCACCTTTGTACACACGAAGATATTCCACTGACAGCATTTTGAATTTCTTATTAGTGGTCATTTTGGGGTGATTTTTTTTTAGGAAAGAAACGAATTAAGAATATTATTACCGTTCGTCAGGTCAGGGAACAAGACTTCATACTAATAAATATATTGTAATTTTTGTTACTTTTAAAAATGATAATTGTAATACACTTGATACAAACAAACCCGAAAGTATAACTATTCAACATAATCACGATAAACACTGACGTAAAATTAAATATTTGGTACGAGGTCTATAGACTCATAAGGTCTGCACACCCACCATAGAAAACGGAAACGCTTCAAGCTCGTGACGTCCCTTGTGCCCGCCCGCCTCTGGCCGTGATCACGTTATATAATAGCGACTAAATTTTAGCCTTAGTAACTGACATTATTATTCAATTTCTATTTACAATATTCATAGTGTCTATTTATATATGTGTGTGTGCAATTTATTTCAGTGTGACCAGGAAAATAAAAGTGGGTTGAATAAATAACTTTTACTAATTTTAACAAGTGATTTACTCGCGTAGTTTTAACACTCTTATTTTAACGTTGTAGCTGAAGTAATTTAGGCTCACCTTCTTAACCTGGCAGTTGTAATGTTCGTATTGCTTCATTCTTAATCCTTACAGCATTTATAAAGTCTTTCATCTTGCACAAGTGAATGCTTCTCAGTTTTTGTTGTTGAATTTGTGCTGGCATAAGTGACGTCACCAGCTCCGAGAGGTTCCGTTTTCTGTGACAGGTGAGCAGACCTTATAGTCTATAGACCTTGGTTTGAATTGTCAGCCAATGAGCGTCAAGCACCCGTCATATATTATCCTTTTGATAATAATTGCAACTATACTTTTACTACCAAGCTGCTCCTACGTTATTGAACATCTGAAAAGTTTCCCTACATGTCTAGCTACAAAAGAGACGTAAACAACATTTAATATATCATTCATCCAGGCCTTTAAATGTGTCGTCACAACACTTGTAAATGAGAGGAACATTCAGCGGCGCACCATGTTGTAGTAGTGAACACTCACTTTAATAATTTAATCTGCCTATTGTTTTACACGAATACTCTAAGGTTATGACAGTACAGTACAGTACAGTACAGTACAGTACGGTATATACTCGTAGATTAAGAAAAGGTTTTATTGTGTTTCATTATGTGAAGTAAAGTTTTCTCCTATTTATGGATTATCGTTATACTCTTTTATACAGCTATGTTATGGTAATTTGAGGCTATATATATATACACACACGTTTATGTCTGCGAGTTTGTTCTAGCCATAGCTCCAAGACGGAAGCTGTTTGGGACCTGAAACTTTACGCACACATTACATGGGTTTCAACGTTGATTATTATTATTATTATTATTATTATTATTATTATTATTAACCATGGACCTTGGGTGGTCCGGGCCAGCACCAAGAATCTTCGACTGAAATATCGCCGCGGTGATTGCGGGAGGGCACACTGTGACGATAACGGTTATAACACTATATACCTAACCCGAGCGAACTGAAACTCTTAAAAGTGATACCGGAAGTGGACGTCACGTTTATAGTCGTACTTTCAAACACACCAACACACCTATAGTATTGGACCTGTATAATAGGAAAGATAATGTACAAGACATCTTGATATACCCAATGGTTTCTAGTAATCTCAAGGTTTAGCCCACTTGGAGACGTCCTGGGAAGCTGAGCTGTGTCGATACGTTATATAAACTACGCATTTAATATAATATAGGAATAGCCGTGTGTGTGTGTGTTGGGGGCAACCGAAACGGCACAATCGTTTTTCATCAAACTTGGTGGAAAAATCGCAAAATATTCGTAGAGTGGAACAAACTTGGGCCCATGTCGATGGTTTCTTTAGGAAGGCATTAATTAACCATTTTATTTACGATGGAAAACGATGCAAGTCCACGGACTTGGCGCACCCTAATTAACCATGCAACTCTACGGACTTGGCGCACCCCCATTCGCTGTACGATAGCCAAGCACGGGTGTTCAAACTTTCACCGGGCACGAAGGTGACCACGATCACTTGTGATATATCTATTAAGTTCCTCCTCAGCTTGAACTTCACACTTTTCTTGCACAGCTTTAAACTGTGAACTCTAGTAGTGTTGCCGTTGTGGTCAAGTCTAGAGGAAGCTTCTTTATATTGCTTCAGTCTTTCATTGTAGCTTCCTTCAGGAGGTCTTCACAACAGGTACCAACACGCTGGTCTTCTACCAACACCTTCAATTGTGTGGATGGGTTTTAGGATCACATGAAGATTAGGCACCCTAGCACTATCTGGAAGGGTCAGGTTAGGGTAGATTAGGATAGGTCAAGTTAGGTTAAGGTAGATTAGGTTAGGTTAGGTTAGTTTAGGTTGGGGTAGATTAGGTTTGGCTATTTTAGGTTAAGTTAGATTAGGGTGGGTTAGTTTAAGTTAGGATAGATTAAGTTGGGATAATTTAGGGTAGGTTAGGTTAAGTTAGGTTTGGTTAGGGTTACGGTGCTTACTCCTTAATTATCAGGTGAAATAAGCCAGGGTGGTTATTCTTCAGTTGTTCCTACTTTAATTATATATTCCTAATTGTAGTTATGTGAAGGCCTTGTACCTAGCACTGTCTTACGTCACGTTAACATGTTTTTGTGATGTTAATTATATGATCATCATATTTTATAGTAATTTTAGGTCATGTAATTACTGTGTATAATTTGTGTCAATATTTCAGTATGATTCATGAATATAATTTCTGTTCTTCTATCAAACTGTTTTGTTTTTATTATAGTGAACACACACACACACACACACACACACACACACACACACACACACACACACTACCTTAAAGCTTATATCTTGACAACAATAACAATAACCTTCTCCCTCCGCCATCTGCTCTCTCTCTTTCCCTCCCTCCCTCCCCCCTTCCTTACCCCTACACAACGCAGTGAGCCGTTGTCTAGTGAAAGAGGGGGAGGGGGGTAAGAGGAGCTACAGCTGTTGGATGTGTGAAGGGGGGAGCGAGAGAGGACAGTGGGTGCAGATGAAAGGGGAAGGGGAAAAAAGAGAGTGTGAGAGAGATGGAAAGGGAGAAAGGTGAAGGGAGATAGAGGAGTAGAAGGGGATGGATGAGAGAGGAAAGTAAAATCGTAGTGAGGGATAATCATCCACTCCCCTTCTCTTATCTCCTTCATAGAACAATAGGAAAGCTCTTTAGTGAGGGTGAGGAAAGTGAGGAAGTATAAGAGAGAGAGAGAGAGATGAATCACAGACTAGATACCCAGATAGGTAGACTAACAGATAGATAAAGAGATAAACAGAGAGAGAGAGAGGGGGAGGAGGGAGAGGTGGGAGAGTGAGAGAGGGGGGAGGGAGGGAGAGAGGACACAGCAGGTGATGAAGGAGCTACAACAATAGAGTGTCAGAGATGTTTCTTTTATGTTTTCTTGGCGGCTCCTGGATGTTCTCTTCCCGCCTACGCCAACCACGTCACCCACACGCCATCCATGTCACCCACATACCAACCTCGTCACACCCACACGCGCTACCCACCCTGTCCACACACACCCCACACCCACCATAAACATCCCTCATACGCCATCCACCCACTTTTTATTCACTATTCATCCTTCACGTTAGTCCAGCTCAGTTAAGACTCTCTCTCTCTCTCTCTCTCTCTCTCTCTCTCTCTCTCTCTCTCTCTCTCTCTCTCTCTCTCTCTCTCTCTCACGCCACATCATCAATCACAAGGGTGAGACAAGGACAAGCGTGGGTCTATCCATCTGTTACTGTCTAAAAGTTTACCTCACCACAACTTAGTATCAATCTTGACTCTGTTGGATTATTTAGTTTATTGTAGGTGTAATGCTGTAGCCATCTAGGAGTTCGAAGCCACAGCTAGTCAATAGGTGTAATCCTTTATGTAAACCATTGCTAGAACCTATTAGTATCAAAGTAATTTAATCCATAGCCTTTATAGTCAAGTCTAATTAGCTGTTTGTTGAGGGTTTCTGGTGCCTATAAGTCTTGTTGTGTGACTGTACAGTACCCGGTGTTGAGCCAGCTGGGAGATCTGGATTTTGATTTTGACCTTGAACGTGGTAGTAAAGTCCCCCTAACATAACCCTCACGTTGTATGGTTCTGTCAGATCCGGGCAGTTACCTTGTCTCCTTACTGTGGTACACGTGAAGATGTATGGTGTTCTTATACGCCTTCACTACACATACCCTTGTTGTTGGTTCTCTGAGGGATGACAACTACGTCTTTGTGTTCTCAGTTCAACCTTCCTATAGGGTTTATTACTGTCGTCCTCACACAGATTTCGGGGTTGTGGTGTAGGCCGTGTGTCACCTGGGCGAGGGGTGGTGCATGGTGGCTCAGGCGAGGTTCGGGGGCCTGCCGCAATATGCCCTCTCTCTCTCTCTCTCTCTCTCTCTCTCTCTCTCTCTCTCTCTCTCTCTCTCTCTCTCTCTCTCTTTCTGTCTCTCTCTCTCCACCTATTCGTTTGTTTATGTTTTTCTCTTTAAGTTTCTCTAAATTTTGATTATAAAGTTTCAGCTTGCTGTATATTTTTGACTCGTTATCTGAAAATTTAGACGTAGGTGTCGTTGTTTATTGTTATATTATTGGATTATCGACACGGCAGTGAATATAGTCATGTAAAGACATAGAACTATATGTTTTTGTTTGTTGTGTGGGGATGTTATACAGTAATATATCTTTACTCATTAACGTAATATTGTATAGTAACGTGAAAAATTAAATATTACCCCTCCACATGAATGATTTTTTTTTAATTTTCGTATTTTGTATTAATTTGTTTATGGTATATTTATAGCATTATAATGTGATACTGTGTTATATTTTTTATAAATTATATAAATATTAATTTTTAACAAATTCAAGAACATTTTAATAATATAACATTAAATTTTGTTATATTCTGAATAATTTTTATGTATCAAAATCTATTCGCTATATTAGTCATTAGATAATGTCACATTATGATATATATATTTTACCCTAATTACCAAAATCTCGGCTAATTTCCATAATATTTTAATATATATGAGTGTCAGATGGCAGAGTGGTCGCATATTGAATTAATCTACACCACATAACACAATTGCAGTCATTACAAAAGAGTACAGTTTTATAAATACAATATATTTAATAACACATGAGATGCTGAGAAAAACGAGATATATATTTGATTTCAGAGTATAATCTTGTTAGCTTGCTGTGTCGTGACCTCAAAACAAAACTGAAGCTTAGTGTGTCCTCAACCTAACCTAACTAGAAAAGAGTATGTTGTGTTTTAAGGTCAGAGCAACACTTAATCTGTGATGTTTTTAGATAGGTTAGGTTAGGTTATGTTATGTCAGGTTAGGTTAGGTTAGGTCAGGTTAGATTATGTTATGTCAGGTTAAGTTTATGTTAGGTTAGGCATGGTTAGGGTAGGTTAGGTTAAATGCAATTACGGGGGTTAGGTTAGTGTAGGTACAGTAGTTAGGTAAGGTTAGATTAGGTTAGGTTAGTGTAGGTACAGTAGTTAGGTTAGGTTAGGTTAGGTTAGGTTAGTGTAGGTACAGTAGTTAGGTTAGGTTAGGTTTGGTTAGGTTAGGTTAGGTTAGGTTAGGCTAGATGCAGCAGTAGAGATTGTTATAGTTATAAAGGTCTGAGAGGCTGAGAGAGAGTGATTATTTTTCGGGTGGCCGCTTCCTCAGTCCATTAGGGAGAGAGTAGACGGAGGAAATGAAGAAGAGTTTTAGTGAGAGATAGGGGAGGAAGGAGGGGAGAGGAAATGGAGAATATGAATGAGGGTATTACTGAGAGGAAGAGACACAGGAGGATTATATTAATGCCAAAACAAAAAATAGAAACGTCGCCAAAATTAACATCCTGAAGTTCAATTTACACTAGAGAATTTTTTTTAGAACATTTGGAGAAACACTTGATAATTGCTAATTCATAACAGGGGTAAATTTCATACCATATTTAAAAATCATTACCAAAACAGACGGACAAACACACAAAAAAATCGACTAATAATAGAAAAAGGTTTAAAAAATAATTCCCCATCAAGTATTCAGACAACAATATTTAAATACATCCGGTACAATTTGACTTATGACTGAGGTTAAAAATATTTGGACGGGAATGTAATTATCAGTGACAGAGTCTCACTAGATAACTGACAGTAATATGATAGAGGAGGTTGACCCGGATGATGCAATTACCACTAACGATCATTATAACCTCACCTTTATCTGTTATCTGCACGCTCCCAAAAATAGGCTAATTTGGACCTGAATTTATTTTAGTATATTTTTTTTAGAGGAATTTGAATTTTGTGTTAATTTTACAGCGTTTGTTATTATTATTATTATTATTATTATTAGTAGTAGTAGTAGTAGTAGTAGTAGTAGTAGTATTTATTTTATAATTGTTATTATTATTGTTAGTAGTAGCAGAAGTATGAAAACGACATAATTATGTTATTAATTATATTCTAACACAATTATTGCAATTATCGTAGTTATCATTGTTTTCTGTTTTACTTCAATTTTCTCTCTTGTTCCTAATTTCTTTATTCAATAATTACTTCTCATTGTACTCTGTTCCTCGCCTCTCTTTCTCCCCCTACTCTCCTTTTTCTTCTCCTCTCTCATTCCTCCTTTCTCTCCTTCCTCTTTTTCTCCTTCTCTTTTTTCCTCCCCTTCCTTTTTTACTCCTCCCTTTTCTCCTCCTTTCCATCTTTCCCAACTCCTCTATTTATCTCCCTCCTTTTCTCCTTTCTTTCTTCCACCTTTCCTTTCCCTCCTTCGTCTTCTTACTTTCCTCCTCCTTCCTTTCTCCTCAGCTTTCTCATCTTCCTTCTCTCTTCCAAACTTTATTAGCATTCAAGGTGGAAGAAAAGGGGAAAGGGAGAGAAGGGAAAGGGAGAAGGGGAGATTGAGAGGAAGTAGTCAAGGAGAAAAAAAGGGGAAAGAGGAGATGGGAGAGGAGAAGGAAGGGGATATGTAGGATGATTGAGGGAGGGAAGTGGAAGATTGGAGAAGGAGAGAGAGAGAGAGACCTTAGTCACGATAGGGGAAAGTCATTCTCATTAAGTCAGTCAGTCAGTCAGTCATAGGGTGATAGAAAGATGACCAAAGTAGGAGTCCAACTATCCGCCTCAATCCATCTCCGCTGCTGTGATAACGAAACCAGCTGCTGTGATAACCAAGCCAGCTGCTGTGATAACCAAACCACCTGCTGTGATAACCAAACCAGCTGCTGTGATAACCAAACCAGCTGCTGTGATAACCAAACCACCTGCTGTGATAACCAAACCACCTGCTGTGATAACCAAACCACCTGCTGTGATAACCAAACCACCTGCTGTGATAACCAAACCACCTGCTGTGATAACCAAACCAGCTGCAGTAGTCATGACCTCAGTTTGTTAGCGGTTAATAGTTATCACTTCAGCTAGTCAGGGGTAAATTGTTATCACTTGAGCTTGTTAACGATTAGCCAGATTAAACTGACTACCGCCCTCATGGTTATCCGCTTCAAGCTGGCCCACAACACAGAAAAAGCTGAATATGTTGTGTTTGTTGTCACCGTTGTAGCACACAGCTTACCCTGATGACGTCATAACACCTGGAGGGAAGCCCACTGTTCCCGGGCAGGTAGGAGGATTTACGGGATTTACGGGATTTACGGGATTTAAGGATTTACGGAATTTAAAGGATTTTCGTGACTTGTAGAATGTAGAGAATTTACGGAGTTTACAGAATTTAAAGAATTTACGGGATTTACGGAATTTAAGGATTTATGGGATTTAAAGGATTTACGGAATTTAAAGGATTTACGGAATTTAAAGGATTTACGGGATTTACATGTTTGTGTAGTAAATAAGCAAAATGGTATTCTGACCGAGGATTAGTAAACACATTATGGTGGTCCAGAATTTTTACGTCGATATTTTGGTCGTGAATCTTAGAGCCCGGGATTTTGGTCGGGAATTTTGGACAAACATTTCGATTAGGGATTTTCGTTTGATATTTTGGTCAGTGATTTGAGGTAGGAAAGTAAATTCATAAGTGAGTCAGTTTCAGTCAGTTATAAAAAATCAATAAAGCGTGTCAGTTAATTTCAGAGAGTCAACGTAGCGAAAAAGAAAGTTTCAGTGAGTCAATTTTAGTGAGCCTGTTTCACCGAGCCAACAAAACGAATCACTCAGTTTCAGGGTGTAATCAACAAGTCAGTTTCAGTGAGTCAGCAAAACGAGTCAATTTCACCGAGCCAACAAAACGAATCACTCAGTTTCAGGGTGTAATCAACAAGTCAGTTTCAGTGAGTCAGCAAAACGAGTCAATTTCACTGAGCCAACAAAACGAATCACTCAGTTTCAGGGTGTAATCAAGAAGTCAGTTTCAGTGAGTCAGTAAAACTAGTCAATTTCACCGAGCCAACAAAACGAATCACTCAGTTTCAGGGTGGAATCAACAAGTCAGTTTCAGTGAGTCAGTAAAACTAGTCAATTTCACCGAGCCAACAAAACGAATCACTCAGTTTCAGGGAGTCAACACACAAAAAAGGCAGGATGGGACAGTTAGTGGGAAAGGCACAGAAGGGAGGGATATATTAGTCAGGAGGAAGGAAAGAGTCGGAATCAACTAATGAAATGGAAGAGGAACTAGAAAGATATTGATTTAGAAGAACACGATACCTAGGTGTGTGTGTGTGTGTGTGTGTGTGTGTGTATTTATATATATATGAGCGTACAATATTTTCTTTTTTTACTCCTGTTTGTGTGCGTTCGAGTGTGTATATCTGATTGTTGGTGCTGAAATAGACAATCCTTCTGTATGAAATTCCCTTCCAGTCAACAAAGGTTAAAAGTGAAGGTCAGAGGTCATTAAAAAAAGGTCAATCCACGCTCACAACTATTGACCGTTAGCTATTAGAATTTTAAAGAAGTGACCTTTATCAACTGGCTGCCTTAGGTCACAGTCAAAGGGCATAGGAAGTTCCCTAGACCTGTCGACCACTTTACTCCAGCGGCCATCTTACTCTAGCGGCCACCTTACTCTAGCGACCACTCTACTCCAGTGCCCACCTTACTCTAACGATCACCTTACTCTAGCGACCACTCTACTCCAGTGACCACCTTATTTGCCGTGTTTTTATCGTTGATGACTTTGTGGCAGTTGATGAGAAAACACACAAGCTATGAAGAACAGGTTTGTGTGTATGTGTGTGTATGCAAGTGTGTGTGTGTGTGTGTTAAGTATCTTTGTATGGCGACCTGTAGTGTAATGGTCATCATGCACTTTTCGCAAGCGAGCGGACCCTGGTTCGATCCCAGGGCAGGGTGAAACTATGGACAAGTTTCTTTACTTCATTTGCCTCTGTCTACCCAGCAGTAATTGGGAACCTGGATGTTCATCTATTTGCGGATCGTGTTCCGGGGTAATGGTTAGCCAGTGCAGTTGGCGAGTTGTCCGGTCTTTTCGGACTATTCCTTGACACTGGGTCATGCAGCTCGTTAACTCAGGGTGTGGTTGTTGTGTTGGCGACAGCTTCGACACCTTAAACAAATTCACGCCTAGGTGGCCCTCGGGCGGCCAACCTCTTACACGGGAGGGGGGGGGGGAACTTTTCTTATTATTATAAGTATCTTTGTGTGTCTATGGAGGTTGTATGGCGGTGTTACTTAATAATGATAATTAACGGTTTATTGAGAGATAATTGCAGTTAAAGGTAGATAATACACTAAGAAAATAAATTATATAAATTACATAAGGATATATTGGGAGTTGGTCACATAACATAAACTGTCAACAGAAGGGGAGAAAGACATACAAATTATATTGGGTCTAATACTGTGGTAGAAGTGGAGTTGGTTTAGTCCCTGATGCAGCTGTAGCATTGAACAGCTGGACGGTCCCACACTCTACGTGGTATCGTCAGTCCCACATGGTAATGGAGAGGGTCGCCTCACATGGTGTCCATTAACACTTGGGTGTTAATAGGGTCGAGCCGAGTCTATGTCTGTGTGCCACTTAGGTGCGTGAGTGTGTTAGGTGCGTGAGTGTGTTAGGTGGGTGAGTGTGTTAAGTGCGTGAGTGTGTTAGGTGGGTGAGTGTGTTAGGTGGGTGAGTGTGTTAGGTGGGTGAGTGTGTTAGGTGGGTGAGTGTGTTAGGTGGGTGAGTGTGTTAGGTGGGTGAGTGTGTTAGGTGGCTGAGTGTGTTAAGTGGCTGAGTGTGTTAAGTGGGTGAGTGTGTTAAGTGGCTGAGTGTGTTAGGTGGGTGAGTGTGTTAGGTGGGTGAGTGTGTTAGGTGGGTGAGTGTGTTAGGTGGGTGAGTGTGTTAGGTGGGTGAGTGTGTTAGGTGGGTGAGTTTGTTAGGTGCGTGAGTGTGTTAGGTGGATGAGTGTGTTAGGTGGGTGAGTGTGTTAGGTGCGTGAGTGTGTTAGGTGGGTGAGTGTGTTAGGTGGGTGAGTGTGTTAGGTGCATGAGTGTGTTAGGTGGGTGAGTGTGTTAGGTGCGTGAGTGTGTTAGGTGGGTGAGTGTGTTAGGTGGGTGAGTGCGTTAGGTGGGTGAGTGTGTTAGGTGGGTGAGTGTGTTAGGTGCGTGAGTGTGTAAGGTGTGTGAGTGTGTTAGGTGCGTTTGTGTGCTTATACATACCCACCTCCACTTTCCCACCACCCCTCCCTCCTCCCTCTCCACTTTCCCACCACCCCTCCCTCCTCCCTCTCCCCTCTCCCTCACCCACGTCTGACCCTCCCCTTACCTCTCCCACACCCGACCCCTCCCTCACTTGCAACCTTCCCTTTCCTCACCCTTACCCTCCCCTTACCTCTCCCACACCCTCCTCGCCTAGACAAATTTTCAACCATCGTACAGTACAGTAGAGCGCCTTGGTCTATTGTAAACCCTGAGTATGATGACAGCAGGTCTTGTGAGACGTTCGTGTCATTATATCTCTAACTGTCTCCCTGTCTGTCTGTCTGTCTCTCTGTCTGTTCAATCAAAGGAAAGAGCTTTAGAAGAAAATGTACTTCTCACGTGTTAGAATAGATACTGTAGCAGCATTGTTCTTAGACTGTTAAATGAGTACAATTCTCGAGTCATTATAGGGATCTCGTTCTACAGCTGTTAAAAGAATCAACTTCATGAATATCATCTTGAAGATATTTTTTTATAGCTTTTAAGAAAATATATTCTATACAAATAATTATAGATAGATTTTTCTTACATTTTAAAAGATTATGTTTTTTTCATGTCAATATATAAAGATTTCTGTCATACCTTTTAAAAGAATATGGTTATCATGTATTGGCCATAGAGGAATATCATCACCACATCACATTATTGGAACCTCATACTGTAGCTTTTCTGCTAATTGGTGGTTTAAGCGAAACTGGGTGATTCATTGGACAGCCGTAAGTGCTCATTATAGCAACTCATACCTAGACCAGATGATACTAATGAGTTTGTTCACATAGGATTGTCATTATAACCCCTCATTACCCTCCCTCCCCCCCTCCCCCCTCCCCATCGCCCCCCCCCCCCTCCCCCCTCCCCCCTCCCCCTCCCCCCTCCCCCCTCCCCATCGCCCCTCTCCCCCCTCCCCCCCTCCCCATCGCCCCTTCACTATTTAATATGTGGGTTGGGGGAAGGGTGTGTGTTTGTGTGTGTGTGTGTGTGTGTGTGCGTGTGTGTGTGTGTGTGTGTGTGTGTGTGTGTGTGTTCAGTACTCAGAAACCTTTGATAGGAAAATACGTCATGAAACAGACAGACATATGGACAGAAATGAGACACAAACAAAAAGCCACACTGACAGAAAATGAAAACAGACAGACAGACATAATGAATAAAGACTGGACTCATAGACATACAGACAGAGTTATAAACAGACAGACAGACAGACAGTGAGACAGATAAATACATACAAACAGACAGGTAATGGGAGAATGAGACAATTTACCCTAGAAACAGAAATAAACAAAAAACAAATAAAAAAACAAACACTTCATAATTATTCACCAGAACGGGGCGACATAGTCAATCGAAGCATAACATTCAATCTGAGAAAATAGACAGAAACAGTGACAAAGAAGAACCAATTGGACAGACAAACAGACGGAGATAATTAGACACAGGCGAGCAGGTAATCAGCCGTGTACAGGTGTGTCTCCCACTAGTGACATACACCTGGATATGAACCTTCCCTCACCTGTAACTAAACGCCAGATTCTCCTTGATGGCTCCGTAAACACGCCAGGGATGGTGTCAGTATTCTGGAAACTCGTACATAAAGAATGATATTTTTATACTCTTAATATCTTTTTATTGAGATGAACTCTTGTCAAATGGCCTATTGACTCATCTGAAATATCGAGCATTTTACTTCCACGAATTTGGCGAAATAACATTTTTTTTTTAATTAAAGAGTATTTACCATCTGGCTATCACACGACTCACCATCAATATTGAAAGTATTTTGAAAACGCGTAAACAATGCATGCCATTTTTTTGAGCTTTTTATCACTTTTATTGAGATATATTCTGCCAGATGGCAATATTAATTCACACGCAAATTGGACATTTCAATTAAACGGATGGGATTTGCCAAATAAATGCCAAATTTGTCTCCTCCGAACACACAAATAATTTTGAGGAGGCTGTAAATTGTTGCTGGAACGTTGTGTGGGATGTTATTGGTGGAGGCTGGGTTAGGGGTTGCCAATTAAGCTTATTGTCAAGAGGAACCGTTTTGGGTATTGCCAGATTTGCAATATATTCACAACAAGAACATGGAGTGGGGAGACTGAGTGAGAGGGCTAGAGGAGGTAGTGTGTGGGAGAGAGAGGGAGTAAGGATGGAAGAATACGTGACTGGAGGGAGAGGGAGAGAGGGATAGAGGAGGAAGGGTGGTGGAAGGTGAGGTGGGAGTGTTGAGACCGAGAGAGAGATACAGAGAAGGTGGTGGAAGAGCTAGGGGTGGGAGAGAAGGGGGGGGGGTTAATGGAAGAGGTGATAAGTGAGAGAGACAGAGAAAAAGAGAGAAGGAGGGACAGAAATGGAACAGGTGATAGGTGAGAGAGAGAGAGAGAGAGAGAGAGAGAGAGAGAGAGAGAGAGAGAGAGAGAGGGAGAAGATTTTTGTCTTTCCTACACTTTTTCCATTGCCACATCACTCAATGTTTATAACTCTCTTCTCACTTTCTGAACCTTCCATTAACTCTCTATGTCTCTTCTCGATTCCAGTTCTGTTCCCCATCATTTTCGCAACACACACTTCTAACATTCTATAATCTCTATCATTCTGTATTTTCTCACAACCCATTTCACTTTTATATAACTAAGTCTTGCATCTAAATTCATTCATCACAATTTATATATCTCTCACATTAAAACTTTCAATGGTATTAGTTAGATCTTTTTGCATCCTTTTTTTTTTTTTTCATTATTATTTATTTTCATTTTCTGATTCATGATAATCTAAGACTAATCGCCTCATCTGCTTCCTCATAATTCCATGTTCAATCCCTCAACACAACCACTACCACTACACTCTCATTTGATCTTCCTCTCTCAGACACTCCTGACTTTACTCCCTTCACCTGTCCCCTAAAATATCTCTGTCTTGCCCCTCAGCTTTGTTTCTCTTTACAATTAAAAGTCAAAGTTTCCTTCACTCATCACATTTTCTGTTACTCTCTCCCTTATGACATTTTCCTACATTGTATCTTCTAATAACGTTGTGTTTTTTCTTAATTTTAGTATATAACAGAATACAGACATAGAGAGATGGAGTGTTCAAATTCAAAGAGAGAGAGAGAGAGAGAGAGAGAGAGAGAGAGAGAGAGAGAGAGAGAGAGAGAGAGAGAGAGAGAGAGAGAGACAGAGAGAGAGAGAGAGAGAGAGAGAGAGAGGAAAAATAATTGTACAAGACAGAAATAGTTTACCTTAGTTGTGTGGTATTAATTCTCTATTTTGGTTATACCTCACAGAACAAAACATGTTCCAATTACCAAGGGTCGTCCGTAGCTATCTGTTACATTCGTTTTATTTTCTCAATATTCACGTTTTAAATGAAAAAGACTCAAGTTTTCATCTCGGAGGGGGTAGGGGGGGGGGTCGTCCGTCCGTTTCAGTGACACCTCATACCTCTCACCTGTCTACCTGACCTATGCTGTATATCACAACCAATACCCCCAAACCTTTTTACATAAATTTCATTCATATGTTTTCGTTATTCTACTTTTAACTGTTTGAAGAAGAAAAACTGAAGGCAATGTAATGTAGGAACAATTTTGTGATTTATTTTTTTATATTTCATAATAAGTGTAAAATAAAGTGTGTTTGTGTGTGTGTGTGTGTGGGTAAGTATGTGTGGGTGTGTGTATATGTGTAGATCGGTGTGTATGTGTGTATGTGTGTATGTGTTGATGTATGTATGTATGGCTGTGTGTGTGTGGGTAAGTATATGCGGGTGTGTGTATGTGTGGGTGGGTGTGTATGTGTAGGTGTGTGCATGACAAATGTCCCTCATAAGTGTAACACATGATCGTTATACACTACGGTCAGCTGTCCACCCCCACAACAATATAACAATCCATCACCCCAGACAGGAATGGCTTATTACTTACAGACTTCATCAATTCCCTAAATGTATTCAAAATGCCTTTCTCGTCCCGTTATATAAATTACCAATTCAATATTAAACCTGTCGTTATTATTATTTTTTTCCTGGGGGGGAGGGGGGAATATTTATGTTATTTTCATTAATTAGTATTGTATAAATTTAGGAATTTCTATCGTGAATAATATCTGAGGGGTTTTTTTATAGTAATTGTTTAGGAAAAATCAGATGAATATTTTTAGTGTGAGGTGAATTATATATATGAATATTTTATTTATATAGTGGAATTTATTTGATATTAGTCTTCATGTAGCGTAAAACGTGATATTAAACAAATGGGATATTAACTGAGTTTGACCTTGGACACTTGTGATATGTAAGGCCATCTGTACACATGGTAAAACATTAGGTAACACTATCACTACAACAATCCATAAATCAATTTCCACATACTGTACGCTCTATAAACCTGCCTCCTGACAACACCTGCCTCCTGACAACACCTGCCTCCTCACAACACCAGCCTCCTCACAACACCTGCCTCCTCACAACACCAGCCTCCTCACAACACCAGCCTCCTCACAACACCAGCCTCCTCACAACACCTGCCTCCTCACAACACCAGCCTCCTCACAACACCAGCCTCCTCACAACACCAGCCTCCTCACAACACCTGCCTCCTCACAACACCAGCCTCCTCACAACACCAGCCTCCTCACAACACCTGCCTCCTCACAACACCAGCCTCCTCACAACACCAGCCTCCTCACAACACCAGCCTCCTCACAACACCAGCCTCCTCACAACACCAGCCTCCTCACAACAGTACACCAAGGAGGCACTTATGACTTGTATTAGATCCACTACCTTGGCCACAACACCAGGGACACGCCGCGAAACACACCGACTGATCTTGACCTTTGACCTTAGACTAAAGGATTATATCGTCTGACCTCACTGTGTCGACAACCTTTGGGAAAAAACGTGATTATAATCGAGTAGTGTTAGCAATGGATGGATTAAGGGTCCCCAAGTGCGAGCCAATGGATATTAGGATAGAAGGCGACTGTTGTATCGGCACAGACATCCTATAACTGATCTATCCATCCCCTGGCAGACAAACCAGACAAGAGAGGGATAACCCCGACATTAACACCAGCTACTGGACGGAAAGCCTGAGAGTATGACAACCATCAGACTATTGATCAGAGAGGACCAGCTCCATATACTGTACAGAAGGACGATAACACGACCGGTGATATGACATGTTATTGACGCGGTAGCCGAGGGGGAGTGTTGTGTGAGTGGTGGGGAGGGATGTGTTGTGATAATAGTTAAGCAACATAGTGAAACGTGGCAGCAACAATCCGTAGACTTACACAGTTTCACGTTATATTTCTCATAATGTGATTTGCTTTACTGAATGATCAAAGAGAATGACTGATTCACTTACAGATTGTCTTATGTGAATATGTACTTCTTTATGTATAAAATTCCTTATTGACACACACACACACACACACACACACACACACACACACACACACACACACTTAATTCAGACATTGAGCCAAATGACTGAAAAAAAATCAGTCAGTAGAATAATGACTACCGAATATAGATAATTAATTGACTGATATTACTAGGTATTTCGTTGAATGCCTAAAAAATAAGAACATTTAACGAATATTTGACTAATGTTGGTTTATATCTATTACACAAACCATAATTAGCTATGATCAGCTTATTGAATACAACATAATAATGAAAAAGAACAAAACTTTTTATTACGCGTTATACCAAAACTTAAAAATACGACAATATTCTTAACATTATTCTTAGTCTATTTGTTTATACGGCTTAAGTTGGGATGACATCTACTGGTACACTATTGGTTAGATCTCTTACACATTCATCGTTTTGGACAGCAATGTGTTTTAATGTCTGAGGCGCTATTGTATTTTGAGTAACGTTTACCAGAACAAAATAATCTCTTTCTCACAGCTTGTCTGAGAGTTAATTCTTTTTCCAAGTTAATATTGTTAATTGAGAGAAAATTACTGTTACAAATTTCAAATTATACCCGTGAATAGTTATCAATAACTCCTCTATCGTTAATAGCAAAAGGCTGTAACTTCTTTCGTCTAGTCACTCCTCACCTCTTTCCTCTAGTCACTCCTCACCTCTTTCCTCTAGTCACTCCTCACCTCTTTCCTCTAGTCACTCCTCGCCTCTTTCCTCTGGTCACTCCTCATCTCTTTCGTCTAGTCACTCCTCACCGCTTTCGTCTAGTCACTCCTCACTTCTTTCCTCTAGTCACTTCTCACCTCTTTCGTCTAGTCACTCCTCACCTCTTTCCTCTAGTCACTCCTCACCTCTTTCCTCTAGTCACTCCTCACCTCTTTCCTCTGGTCACTCCTCACCTCTTTCCTCTAGTCACTCCTCACCTCTTTCCTCTAGTCACTCCTCACCTCTTTCCTCTAGTCACTTCTCACCTCTTTCGTCTAGTCACTCCTCACCTCTTTCCTCTAGTCACTCCTCACTTCTTTCCTCTAGTCACTCCTCACCTCTTTCCTCTAGTCACTCCTCACCTCTTTCGTCTAGTCACTCCTCACCTCTTTCCTCTAGTCACTCCTCACTTCTTTCCTCTAGTCACCCCTCACCTCTTTCCTCTAGTCACTCCTCACCTCTTTCCTCTAGTCACTCCTCACCTCTTTCCTCTAGTCACTCCTCACCTCTTTCGTCTAGTCACTCCTCACCTCTTTCCTCTAGTCACTCCTCACCTCTTTCGTCTAGTCACTCCTCACCTCTTTCCTCTAGTCACTCCTCACCTCTTTCCTCTAGTCACTCCTCACCTCTTTCCTCTAGTCACTCCTCACCTCTTTCCTCTAGTCACTCCTCACCTCTTTCCTCTAGTCACTCCTCACCTCTTTCGTCTAGTCACTCCTCACCTCTTTCCTCTAGTCACTCCTCACCTCTTTCGTCTAGTCACTCCTCACCTCTTTCGTCTAGTCACTCCTCACCTCTTTCCTCTAGTCACTCCTCACCTCTTTCCTCTAGTCACTCCTCACCTCTTTCCTCTAGTCACTCCTCACCTCTTTCCTCTGGTCCTGTAGTTCTCAGCCTTATAGACTGCATGTCGGTGTCGTCAACCTGACCTCTGCAGCTAAGTTCTTTGTACCTCAGATGATTTACTTCAATGCTTTTGTTGGTAAAGTTTTTTTTCTTTTTAAGCTGACACTCTTCACATGATTCTTTGAAAACTGACAATAATTCCTTTGTAATGTTTATATTCTTGTTTTACATTTATTTTATCATTTCATCTCTTACACCACGTCCGGTATTAATGTGAGCTTCGTGTACAACCTTCCTGTCGTCCTAATATCTGCTCAGCTTTCCGGTGAATTTTTGCTCCATTTCTTGCTCCCAGGTCACGCCACAGCACTGGCTTGTCCTTTTGTAGATTCTAGAGCCAAGTGTTGGTGGGGGGTTGACGACCTCACCTCGTTGAGGTAAACTAATGCTGGGGGTCACAGACCTCACTAAATGGGCACATTGTCTATCAAGCAATTTATTAAAAAGTTCTAGAAAATTCCAGGCCTATATATATATATATATATATATATATATATATATATATATATATATATATATATATATATATATATATGTATTCCTTAGCCAGATAATGTAGATAATGTTATTGACTGTATGTAGGAGAAGGGCCACTTGAGTGAGAATGTTGACTAATGGAAACTTGTGGGACAAGGCCAGCAAACTATTCATGAAAGGTGACGGGAAACTGGCTTACCTATCCTAACTAACCCATGTTAAACTAAGTAAACTAACCTAACTAACTTACCTGAATTAACAAACTTTGCTTACCAGAATTAGCTCAGGTTCTCAATTGGCTCAGCCATGTCAATATTGTTGTTATTGTCCACTCTGTATCTGTATTTCGCTGGCAAAATAAACTGTTTCAATGTCAATATCAAAATATTCTACGAAAATTAACCTTGGATTATTAGGTTAGGTTAGGTTAGGTTAGGTTAGATGAGATTAGAGAGAAACAATGAAAATGAAAGAGAAAGAGGGCAACAATGAAATAGAAACTCACAGATAGAGAGAGGGGGAGAGAGAGAGAGAGAGAGAGAGAGAGAGAGAGAGAGAGAGGGAGAGAGAGAGAGAGGGAGAGAGAGAGAGGGAGAGAGAGAGAGAGAGAGAGAGAGAGGGAGAGAGAGAGAGAGAGAGAGAGAGAGAGAGAGAGAGAGAGAGAGAGAGAGAGATAATGGACCTGACTCATTCATGCTTCCTGCCTCATGCTGAGTAACTGGTTAATGACAGGGACAAGCTGAGTGGTCATGTTGGGTCAAATGTTCTTGTATACATCCCTAACATTGCTTCCACGTCCCTAACATTGCTTCCACGTCCCTAACATTGCTTCCACGTCCCTAACATTGCTTCCACGCCCCTAACATTGCTTCCACGTCCCTAACATTGCTTCCACGTCCCTAACATTGCTTCCACGTCCCTAACATTGCTTCCACGTCCCTAATATTGCTTCCACGCCCCTAACATTGCTTCCACGTCCCTAACATTGCTTCCACGTCCCTAACATTGCTTCCACGTCCCTAACATTGCTTCCACGTCCCTAACATTGCTTCCACGTCCCTAACATTGCTTCCACGTCCCTAACATTGCTTCCTCTGACTCACTTTTCTTAATACTAATTCCCGTAAAAAAAAAAAATAATAATAATTCGTCACTAATTGTTCCATTACCTGAGACATCCACTCCCAGATACCTGAAACACCTCCTTTCATCTCTTCTTTCTTCCCTCAAGGTAACAATTAATATCTCTTGTCTCCCTCGTCTCATTATTTTTTAATCATCACTTTTCTTCACATTCCCTCTACTCTCGTTAACACAATTACTAGTATGTTATTTTTGATCTGAATCGTCGACTAGAGCAGCTTGAACATCAGTCTTATCTCCTATTGATAACTTGTAACACTATTAACCAGACCTCCTGCTGTCATCTCTCTGAACACATTAAACTCTCTGGTCTTACTTTCACTAGAGCCAATTTATTTCTTCTCTATATACTCTAAAAAATGCCCCACTTAGTTAAGAACTTTGAATAACATTTATTTTTCGCCATATACCTCATACCTTTACACTAATCATCATATTACTTTTCTATCAATTCAATTATGTTTTTTTTTTCTAAATCTATAATTACAATAATTAGTTTACTTCTCTAATTCACTTTCCCTCATTGTCCTTAACACAAACAGTATAATTATTTAGTCTTATGTTCCTGACCCCACACACTCGACTTCACCCTAATACAGTATCTATTTTCATTATAATTATCTCCTTAATAACTCTACCATACAGTGTCCCCAGTATTCTCAACAGGTTTATTCCCCTATAATTCCTATAATCATTTATATTACCACTTACTTATAAACAGGGGAAATACCCGTTCTCTATAATTTTGTACTCCTGGTTTCTTATTCTTTGTATTTTCTATTCTTTGTATTTTCTATTCTTTGTATTTTCTATTCTTTGCATTTTCTATTCTTTGTATTTTCTATTCTTTGTATTTTCTATTCTTTGTATTTTCTATTCTTTGTATTTTCTATTCTTTGTATTTTCTATTCTTTGTATTCTATTTACTGTATCGTGTATAGTGTTCTCAGATATATTGTTTTTCTATTTTTTTTTAATTTGTATATTCGTCTATTTCATATCTTGTGTTTATTTCAGACTTATTTCTTCTTAATGTCCCTAATTATGTTTTATTTGTCTCTCCTATTTTATCACCCGTTTTCTTATTCTTCAATCATTTCGTGTTTTTTGTCTTCTGTCACCTTATTCTCTCATCATCAACTTTTATTATCCATTTTTCCATTTCCCATCTTTAATATCTCCATAATCATGTCATCCTGTTTCTCTTATTTCTTCGTTTATCATCTTTTTTGTGTATTTTAGTTCTTTTTTTTTATTTCTTAACATCCCAAATAGATACGCCTCGCCTCTCTCTCTCTCTCTGCCTCTGTCTTGCTACCTCTTATCTCTCTCTCTCTCTCTCTCTCTCTCTCTCTCATCTGTTCAATTTTGTATTTACTCTACTCATTCTTCCCATCTACCTTCTCCTGCTTTTTGTTTCATATCCACCTCGTTTATTCTTAATTTATTTACATTTCCCCTTTCATTATCCATTAGTTGCAACATACACCCTATTATCACTGCCAATATTTTTTCTTATTAATTTTTTTGAGTCTCTTTCAATATAAAACATTAAAATTATACATTATACAGTAATGAATATAGTTCGATTCAGTAGGTGTATATATCTTGTATTACAGTATACTTCATCTTTACCTGTGCTGACCTTTGACCTTTCTTTAATGTCACGCCTACATATATGTGTGTGTGTGTGTGTGTGTGTGTGTGTGTGTGTGTGTGTGTGTGTGTGTGCGGATATTATTTCTTCTCAAAATAGGTATTCTCCTTTACCAAATTTCTCTCTCCAATCGTATTTTTATCAACCTCTCTTCATTATTATTCTCTTTTTCATTCTCCTGGTCCCCTTTTTCTCCTTCTCTTGGTCTTCCTTCTCCTTCTCTCCCCTTCTTCTCCTCCTGCTTCTCGACCAGTAGCAGGATCGATTTAGTGGAGGCAAGGAGTCCAGTTCCCGTAAGGCCAAGTTATACTGCTTTGTGTGTCAGGTACGAGGAGGGCGAAGGAGACGAGGAGACGAGGGGGACGAGGAGAACGAAGGGGGACGAGGAGACGAAGGGGGCGAGGAGACGAGGGGGACGAGGAGAACGAAGGGGGACGAGGAGACGAAGGGGGCGAGGAGACGAGGGGGGCGAGGAGAATGAGGGGGGACGAGGAGACGAGGGTGACGAGGAGACGAGGGGGGCGAGGAGACGAGGGGGGCGAGGAGAACGAGGGGGGACGAGGAGACGAGGTGGACAAGGAGACGAGGGGGACGAGGAGAACGAAGAAAAGGGAGAGGAGAAGGAGGAGGAGGATAGAGAGAGTTACAGAATAACCTAAATATATTGTAAATCAACGCCATAACTTCTCATTTTATAAACTTCCGTAAGATAATTAGGTTAGGTTAGGTTTGGTTAGGTTTGGTTAGGTTAGGTTAGGTTAGGTTAGGTTTGGTTAGGTTAGGTTAGGTTAGGTTTGGTTTGGTTAGGTTTGGTTAGGTTAGGTTAGGTTAGGTTAGGTTTGGTTAGGTTAGGTTAGGTTAGGTTAGGTTTGGTTAGGTTAGGTTTGGTTAGGTTTGATAACTAATCTAATTAAGGTATAGTTTTGTGTGTTATAATACTAAACGACGCCTTATATGAAACAGAGAATATTGAACCATATATAAGTTATTTCACACACACACACACACACACACACACACACACACACACACGCACGTTAATGGATCAAGAGAGTGAGAGCTAAATTGATAGAGGGAGAGTAATGGATAGAATGAGATAGATAAATAGACGGAAAGATAGATAGTGAGAGAGAGATAGGCAGAAAGATAACAAGTTAACAGATATCTATGTAAAGAGAGTGAGAGAAAGAGAGAGAGGGTAGAAAGAATGAGAGATATTTTAGTGAGAGCGACTTACTCTCACTACATGTATAGTAACTCTGGTTCCTCTTCAGGGCAGTGAGAGAGAAAATGACTCTACTGTAAATGGCCCTTAAATCGGTTAATTTTTTGGTGTATTTACTTAATGAATTGAATTACAACACCATTTCCTATTACCCACCTACCACCACCACAACCACCACCACAACAACAACAACAACAACAACAACAACAACAACAACAACAACACTACCACCATCACCACCACCACCACCACCACAACAACAACAACAACACTACCACCATCACCACCACCACCACCACCACAACAACAACAACAACAACAACATCAACAACACTACCACCATCACCACCACAACAACACCACCACCACCACCACCACCACAACAACAACAACAACAACAACAACAGCAACACTACCACCATCACCACCACAACAACAACAACAACAACAACAACAACAACAACAACAGCAACACCATAACCACAAAAACAACAACACCACCACCACCACAACACCATCTACCATCACCCCACCTACCACCACCTACCAACACCCCTACTACCACCAACACCCCTACCACCACTACCACCATCACACCACCTACCACCACCCCACCTACCACCACTACCTCATCCACTAGAGTGTGAGTTGATTACATTCACAATCTTCCGGGGCTTTTAGAGAAATATGGAACTGAGTTAAAAAAATACATATATGTTTCCTAGTGTGTCTGTCTGTAAGTTGTGTGGAGATGGTGGTGGAGACGTGTGGAGATGGTGGTGGAGACGTGTGGAGATGGTGGTGGAGACGTGTGGAGATGGTGGTGGAGGTGTGTGGAGATGGTGGTGTAGGCGTGTGGAGATGGTGGTGGAGGCGTGTGGAGGCGGTGGTAGAGGCGTGTGGAGATGGTGGTGGAAGCGTGTGCAGATGGTGGTAGAGGCGTGTGGAGGCGGTGGTAGAGGCGTGTAGGCCTTTCTTCTCTCTCCCTCTCTTCCCTTCTCCCTTCCTACTCCTTCCCCTCTCTGGTGTGTATCCCCCCACTTCACTCCCCTTCTTTCCCCACTCTATCATCACCTTAATCTCCCCAGTCACACCCCCCCCCATCACCCATATCTCCCCACTTTCCCCCATTCCCACATCCTCCCTTCATCCTATCTCCCCATTACCCACCTTATCTCCCTATTAACCCAATCACCCCAACTTTCCATCACCCCCATCACCGCCGTCTCCCCATCACCCCATCACCGCCGTCTCCCCATCACCCCATCACCGCCGTCTCCCCATCACCCCAGTATAACCAAATAAGCAACACCCAAGGGGTTTATTATGCCACGCACCAAGACCCACTAACAGCACACTGAGTGACTATAAACATTACATTACACTCACACCTGTTTGTCTGTGTTTCTTCCCCCCTACTTCTCTCTCCCTCCTCCTCCTCTTCCATCGTGTTTTATTTCCCTCGTTTTTATTTCCCCCGAGTCTGTGTTTTATTCTTGTGTCTTACCTTCTCGTTTTTATTTCCCTTGTGTCGTTTGGTTTGCTATCATGTTTTATTACTTGTTCCTTGTGTTTTTGTTTTATATATTATTTCCTTTTGTGTTTGTTTTATTTTTTATGTCTATGTTTTATTGTTTTATTTTATTTCTGTGTTTTTTTTCGTAGATTTTCTGTTAATTTTCTTTTTCTTCTATGTCCTTATTTTTCTTTCTTCTGCGTCATTTATTTACTTTTTGTTTTTCTAGTTTATCTGTTTTATTTATATTCCCTTGTGTTTTTTCAGTGTTTTTATTCCCACTTATCTTTTTTCTGATGTTTTATTTCCCTTGGATTTAATTTCATTGATTGATTGATATATTCCATTTTGTTTTAATTGTTTATTTCAATTTATATTTGTTTTGTTTTTCTTATTGATATCTCTCTCTCTCTCTCTCTCTCTCTCTCTCTCTCTCTCTCTCTCTCTCTCTCTCTCTCTCTCTCTCTCTCTCTCTCATAAAAAGCCTTAATAAATCTACATAAATAACAGTAGTTTGAAGTCCACACACACACACACATTCTCTGTGTCTCTTTCTCTTCCTCTCTTTCTATTTTTCTGTCCATCTGTATCTCTCTCTGTCTCTATCTCTCGCTGTCTTTCTGTCTAGTCGTCTCTCTCCCTCTAAGCCAAGATTACCAGACAGGCACTAGCGTCAGCTGGGTGAATCATTAGTCGGAGCTGACTCATGATATTCACCTGACTGACTTCATTATGTTTACATGAGTCAACCTGATCTTGTAATACTGAAATTTTCAAAAGATTTTACTGAGTCACTGGTACGGTTGATGTATGTATGTATGAATGTATGTATGTATGTATGTATGTATGTATGTATGTATCCGTTCATCATCTATCTTTCTATCAGTCTATCCATTAACTTATCCCTCCATCTATCCGTTAATCGTGGCAGCCAACCATCGCCTTAATAATCCGGGAGACAGAGTCATTAACAAAGACTATTACATAATAATGACCCTTATTACTGAAGTTAGTGGCTATGGCTAATTATAGAGGCTTTTATTAATATAGGAGATATATATAGCAGTGAGACTTAATATAGAGATTCTGGTGACGTAGAGATAATGGTAGAGATAGTGGAGAGATAGTGATGGTAGAGATAGTGGAGAGATAGTGATGGTAGAGATAGTGATGGTAGAGATAGTGATGGTACAGATAGTGATGGTAGAGATAGTTGAGGTAGAGATAGTGATGGTAGAGATAGTTGAGGTAGAGATAGTGATGGTAGAGATAGTTGAGGTAGAGATAGTGATGGTAGAGATAGTGATGGTAGAGATAGTGATGGTAGAGATAGTGGAGAGATAGTGATGGTAGAGATAGTGGAGAGATAGTGATGGTAGAGACAGTGGAGAGATAGTGATGGTAGAGATAGTGATGGTAGAGATAGTGGAGAGATAGTGATGGTAGAGATAGTGATGGTAGAGATGGTGATGGTAGAGATAGTGATGGTAGAGATAGTGGAGAGATAGTGATGGTAGAGATAGTGATGGGAGAGATAGTGATGGTAGAGATAGTGATGGTAGAGATAGTGATGGTAGAGATGGTAAGAGATCGTGTCAATGGATGTTATGACAGTAGAGGCAGAGATAATAAAAGAGAGAGATAGAGACAGAGATAACGAGAGATAGAGATAGTGGAAGTTGACAGATACCTTAATTAAGCCACTCTACCTGAGTTGATTAGCCGAGCCTGAAGGACTGCCACCTGATTACCTGTCACTGTGGATCTGAGAGAAAGTGAGAGAGAGTGACAGAGAAAGAGACGCATGAAGAGCTTTAATGATTAATTGATTACATTTATAGGTAAGAGATATTTTTAGTGTGCCTGTAAGTAAAAGGAACAATATTTAGATTAGAGTAATGAAAGTTCAGGAGGAAGAATAAAATATGTTGACCAAAATATTGTGTTAGATTGTTCAAGTAAAATAAATGAAAGTTTAATAGATTTTGTTATTGACATTTAGGAAGCTTGGGAAATATATATTATAAAGTCGGTAATAAAATGCTAAAACAAATAATAAAAGTGTATAAAATAAATAAGAAATTAAGAATGTTTCCAGAGTATTTATTAGTAGAATGATGAATGTGTTAGTGATTTTTTTAGAAGGAATGAAATTGGCTCTGAGTGAAAGTAGGTCCACGTTAAGGGTGTGTAATGTGACTCTCGTTGTGCACTGTTTTCTTAAAGGGTCAGTGAATGAAAGTCAAAATATACAGGATGTAAATAAGAGGTGAATCAGCTGCTGTTTGTAGATGACACCATTGTAGTGTATAATGTTTGGAGACAAATTTGGGAAGACTTTATACTAGAGGAGAATTATGAGGTAATGTGGACAGAAGTAAAGTGATAAAAATAAGAAAAGAAGAGAGATGGAGGTAGGAAAATTAACCTAAAGGGAGATAGCAACACACAAGAGGTAACAAGTTTCGAAAATCTGGGAGTGGATGTGTAAGGAAATGGAACAATAAGTGATGACTCAAACCCTACATTAGGAGAGAGAAGGTGATAAGAAAATTAAGGAGGAAAAAGCAGATTAAAAGTGACAAAAATTATATACAAGAGAGCCATAAATGTGGGGGGGAAAATGTAGAGAATAAGAAATAGCGAGGAGAGAAGGAGGAGGAGGAGGAGGAAATAAGTGAATGATTAGGAAGAGAAAGAATCAGGGTCTACTTATCTGGTATATATAGAGGTATTGAGAAAATGGGAAGTGAGAGAGTGGTGAGGAGGGTTTATAATTCAGAGGTGCGTGGGAAGAGGGAGAGGGAGAGGGAGAGGGAGAGATCAAAAGGGAGAAATGAGGGGAGACTGTGTGTGTGTGTGTGTGATATTTTGTTGAGAGGAAAACCTGTTGGGTAGACGTTTTTACACTTTTTGGATATAGTGTATGTCCTGATTATCTTATGGGTATTAGGCACGGGGGCCGAGTCGATACATCACTCGCCTTATGTCTTAAGGGTAGTTGGTTCGCTCCCTTTAGCTTCCCTAATCCACCAAGCTGTAAAATAGGCTCCTAAATGTACAGTTTGGGGAAGTAAAGGTAGTGGAGTACAGTGCCGGTCATACTGCCTCTTTAGCACATGGAACTCACTTTCACTTATGGGTGTTGTGTTATGGCCAGACTGTTAGACCAATATGTCGCAGCCTTGGCCTTTAGTGACAGATCAGATGGGCTCCAATCCTATTAGGCCTCAACTTGACATTGCCACTAGGGCCGGGAGCCAGTCCTAACAGGGAAACACTGGGCCTCTATACGAGTATACAGTATACTGTATATATGTGCATTCTGAGGTGTGAAGTGTTTGTCCAGGTGAGTGTGTGTAGGAGTGAGTGTGTGTAGGAGTGAGTGTGTGTAGGAGTGAGTGTGTGTAGGAGTGAGTGTGTGTAGGAGTGAGTGTGTGTAGGAGTGAGTGTGTGTAGGAGTGAGTGTGTGTAGAAGTGAGTGTGTGTAGGAGTGAGTGTGTGTAGGAGTGAGTGTGTGTAGGAGTGAGTGTGTGTGGAGGAGGTTATAATAATAATAATTAACGGTTTATTGAGATAACATAGCAGCCAAAAGGATGAAAATATACAATAAACAGAGATGATAAGTTACATATTGTGAAATTAGGGATTAGGTCACTATTGATAAAAGGTTTCAATACAAAAATATAAGAAACACTAAGTTAACATATAGATTAACCATAGATCAGGTACTGTGGGAGCTGGTCTTGTAAACAGTCTTGTGACCTGATAGTGGCGCCTACAAAGTCCTTCCCATGGTTCAGATGGCCTTCGTAACTAGGTGTTAAGGGCCGCTCCTTCCCTACAGCTGCAGATGTTTAGCGCAGCCACCACGTGATGCGGGTAGGTCCTTCATCTCATACAGGTTGTTGGAGATGGTTCTTGTTCCTCATGTGATATAGTTAGGAACTTATAGTGTCTCATAGTGTCTCACCTGGGCGAAGTCCGGGAATCCTCATTTCTCTGAAGATGTAATAATGAGGCGTCTCTTTTTGTTTCTCATTCAGTGTTGGTGTGTGAAGACCTTGTCAGTTGGCCAATGACAGCTGAGCACTGATTGTTACTCTTTAGCAGTTGTTTCTTTTTACGAGTTGATATTCTTACATGTGTATATCAGTTATGAGTTGATCGTCAATCTTTGCACTGTACTGTTGGTGGGAGGCTGTTGATAAACCCTGGTGGGGGAGGGGGCCAATAGCTCTGGCCCCTGGCAGGCACCGAGTATACGTCTTCACTCCGTGGAAGCTGGGACGTGTGTGTGTGTGTGTGTGTGAGTGTGTGGATATTATAAATTGTTATAGTGTTACCTATATAATTATTGAAATAATTAAAATTATACTTACCACTGTCGTGTCTCTCACACTACAGTGAAAGGCTTCGAGTTTGAGTTCTGTGAGGCAGATGATGGGTATATAGTATAACGTTGTTATTATTATTATTATTATTATTATTATTATTATTATTATTATTATTATTATTATTATTGTTATTATTATTATTATTATTATTATTATTATTATTATTATTATTATTATTATTATTACTGTTGTTATTGCTACTACTACTACTACTACTACTACTACTACTACTACTACTACTACTGCTAACTCGTCAAAAACATTCACTATATACTTTATGCACTTCACATGTCTTCCTTACTCGACCCCAACTCAGTGATCGACATTCGGATGGAATATGACTCCTCCGTCGATTACAGACAGACAGACATGCGCCAGCAGACTTCTGTGTCACTCCACCACCTTGACACATGTCTTGGGTCCGAGTCTCCGGATGTCCATCACACGTGTCCACTAATCCGGGGATAGATAGTATGTCCTACCTGGCCACTTCCGGCTCAATCAGCTGATTATTGTTATGTTGCTACAGAGTGAGACGTAAACAGTACCGTGTTGTGTTGGGTATTAAGAGCACTGTACCCTAGAGGCTGCTCTCTCTCTCTCTCTCTCTCTCTCTCTCTCTCTCTCTCTCTCTCTCTCTCTCTCTCTCTCTCTCACAGACTCAATTTTTGTCTTAATTTTCTTCAACTTCCTCCCTCTTTGACTCTCCCTCTCTCTTTCTCTATTCCCCCTTTATCTGTCCTCTTCTTTCTCTTAATTCTCTATTTCTGATTCTTTTACCACATGTCATCCTCCTCCTCCTCCTCCTCCTCATTCTTCTCTTCTGTTCTCTCTGTTATCCCTCTTTGTCTTCCCCCTCCTCTTCCTCTCTCTCTTACTCTCTACTACCTCTCTTCCTTTTCCTCTACCTCGTTCTTCTCTTCCATTTCCTCTTCTACCTCTCATCCTTTTCCCCTCTTCGTCCCCCCCCCCTTTCTCTCTCTTTATCTCTGCTACCCTTCTTTCTTTTCCTCTTCCTCGTTCTTCTTCATTTTTCGGTTCTTCCATCTTTTCTTCCTCTTCTCCCATCTCTATTCCAGCCTCTTCTTCCCATTCTTTTACCTCATTCTACCTCACTTGTCTCTGCAGGTGGCGTCTTTATTAGCCAAAGGGGATAGGCCAAAGGGGACGGATGGCTGGAATGTAAATGGATGAAATTACATCAGTGGATTACGGTGGACAGAAGGAAGGTGGATTAATCTGTGGAGAATTACAGTGGATAAATAGTATAGGATGGATGGTTCAGTGGAAGGTATAGTATGGTAGTTAAGACGGTTAGTGGTTATTAACAGTGGATAGACAGTGGGTTAGGTTACAGCAGATAGACAGTGGGTTAGGTTACATCAGATAGACAGTGGGTTAGATCACATCAGATAGACAGTGGGTTATATTACAGCAGATAAACAGTGGGTTGGATGGTTCAGTAATTGGAATGGACAGGATGAATGGATAGGATGGACGGCTCAAGGTAGAAGGATAGAAGATAGACAGTATAGAATAAAAAAAATCCTTTGAAATTATTATATTATTCGTAGATATTTTGATACGACAAATAAACAGATTAGATAAACGGGAAAATGAGTAATGAAATCTGTTAATAGAATAGATGCATATCCGTATACATGTACACATAGATATATAAGTATTATGCAATTATACACGCATACAAAACATACATATAATTAGAACCTTAGATAATCGCAAATAACATCTACGTCGTACTAGAACAGCGATGAATATATAGTGACCTAACCTAACCTAACCTAACCTAACCTAACCTAACCTAACCTAACCTTATACTGTATGCAAAAAAAAATTCTAAAATTATCATCTATCTGCATCTTCATCCATATATCCTGTCATAAATCAGGATTATAGTGTCATCCGAAAATCTCCACTATGTAACCTGTATCTTGCCTGAGATTCATTCTTACGCAACTCGGAGTTATATCCCCTTTATCAGTGCCCATATGGCTGCCATCTTTGAAATTTATGTTTAATAAAGCTCATCCTTTTGGTCTGGGTGTTCTAAGGGGGAGAAGGGGAGAGGGGAGGAGGGAGAATCAAGAGGGTAGGAAAGGGGTAGAGAGGGAGATAAAGGTGGGAGGGGAGAGAGGGAGATAAAGGTGGGATGGGAGAGAGGGAGAGATGAGGGTCCTTGGGTCTAGGGAGGTAAAGGAAACTCTCCACTAGTTATAAAAACGAATCCCTTAAACAAAAAGAAAACAAATACATACAAACAAACATACATGGACAATACTAAAAAAAAGAGACGATACTAAAAAAAATTACGATATTTTAGAGAAAAAAAATAAACGAATAGAAGAAAAAAGAAGCCAGCGATGATAACTTTTGATCCCACGTTCAAAATTGAGAGAAAATGGAAGAAGAGAATGGATAGTCAAGGTTTACCAGACACCATGATTAAATTTTCTGCAGCGTGCCGGAGGATTGTGGGTAATCAGGAAGAAAAGGAAAAAAGGGGGCAAAAAGGACAAAGGGAAAAATGTTTGAAATTAAGTCATCAGAGAAGGCAAAAAGTTTCCTCATTTCCGCCGTTCAAACGTACATACACACACACATGAACACATACGCATATATACACACACACACACACACACACACACACACACACACACACGGAGTCCGACTCGAATATTTTCCCAAAAACT
This sequence comes from Homarus gammarus, assembly GCA_958450375.1. NCBI lineage: Eukaryota > Metazoa > Arthropoda > Malacostraca > Decapoda > Nephropidae > Homarus > Homarus gammarus. The sequence continues at coordinate 3,623,097 of CAUDMG010000372.1, forward strand.
TAGATATTTTCCATAAATATGTATTTTTTCCTATCACTTGAGTTGTTTCCTGATATACTAAAATTCAAATATGTCCCTAACACTCGAATATTAACCTCAAACTCGGGTATTTACTTAAAACTCGATCATTTTCCTACCACTTAAGTAATTTCCTCATTTAATTTCCCCAAACTCAAGAGTACAGTTTCCTCACATTCGAGTCTTTCCATAACATTCGAGTATTTATCTAACACACGGGTTATTTCCCTTGAATATTTACCATAAGACTCTGACATTTTCCTAGTCTGAGGGAGGGAGAGGAGGGGGGTGAGGAGGGGGGGGTGAGGAGGGGGGGGTGAGGAGGGGGGTGAGGAGGGAGGGAGAGGGGGGGTGAGGAGGGAGGGAGAGGGGAAGTGTAGGAATCCTGGTGATGTTTTGTATTCATATGATATCAATAGAGATAAAAGTGGTCTATTATATATATGCAAGTTGAGGGTGTATGGAAGGTACATATTTTTTCTTTATTACTACTGTATTTCTTGTTATTCTTCCTTTTATCTTATTTTCTCAAGTTTTTGTTATTTTTATCTATCCATCAGCTTTTTATTGCGTGTTTTTTGTTATTCCTATATTTACTTTAATTTCTTTATGATATATTATATTTTTTTCTACTTATTATTTTGTTACTGTTTTGATATGTATTTTTTTTTAGTTTCTTTGTCAGTCGTGTGTGTTTGTTCGTTCCTACCTTTCTATGTGTCTGCTTATCTCTGTGTAATAACAACAACAACAACAACAACAACAACAACAACAACAACAACTAATAATAATAATAATAATAATAATAATAATAATAACAATAATAATAATAATAATAATAATAATAATAATAATAATTCAAGGTTTAATGAAAAATACAGCGGCTATAAGTGGAAAATAAAAGACATATGTGGTTCATATATAGCATAGGGGAAGGGTCATTTGAAAAAGAATTCCAACACAGTTACAGTCGAAAAGATGGATTGGCAAGGAGTGAACACAGAAGTTATCGACGAGTCGTTCATCAGTTGCATAATGGTTGCAAGGTGTGTGTGTGTGTGTGTGTGTGTGTGTGTGTGTGTGTGTGTAAGGAATATATTTACAGAGCGATTATATATACAAAATTAATGTTTTGTTTTTAAATACCAAAATGCATATAATTTCTTCATCTTTCTCTTTGTCTCTATATATACAGACGTGATATAAGTCATACCTGGCTTTCATTGCACCAGGTAAAGGGGCATCAATAAACATAACATCATGGCATTTGCTGTCCTTAAGAGCCACTCTGAACATAACTACATAAGATTATAGTCTCAGCGTGAATTTAGATCTCGTGAATTACTGGAAATGATGCACAATGTTTAGAAAATATTCAAGTTTATGTTTTTTATGTCAATAATTGCATACTTACATGAGAGTGGAAACATAATGGTTCGACACTTCATACATACATATATACATATATACATACATACCTACATTCATACATACATCTCATCTATATACCTGTGCAAAAGTACCCACATACACATTTGCTTACCGTATATACATAACTAAAAAAGCTGTAATTTTTCTTAGAGGACGGTAAGTGATCGAACCCTGGCCACTCACTTCAGAAGAGAGTATATTGATCACTGCGCCACGAATATATACGTACAGGCATACACACAAACACACATACTGTGCTTAAATACAAGTATTCACCTGTAACTACGCACAAACGAAACATACACAGACATGTACCTTTGTGCTAGCATAACATACATATTTTTATGTGTTGCTGAACACTAGTGTACACACACACACACACACACACACACACACACACACACACACACACACACACACACACACACACACACACACACACACACGCATTGGATGAGGTTAGAAAGGTTGGATCCATATGACATTTTTTCTGCTTAGTTTGAACACTCTCAAGAGTTTGCTTTGTGTTGTCTGGCCTAGATAAAAAATAAAACCAATTTCGTCCAACAAAAACTATTTTTCGTCCCGAAAAAATACTTTTGTGTCGTGGAGTAAAAAAAGGTGCGTTTTTGTTTATCTTGGAACACAATTCTATTATTTTTTTTGTTTCGTCTTATGATAAAGTTAAGATTTTCTATTCGTCTGTTAAAAAATTATGTTCTTGTTAGTTCAAATAATATCGTTTCTTATTTTTGTAAAGAAAAAAATTAACGCCACAGAAAAACATGTTTTTGTTCGTCCTAAAGAAAAAGATAATATTTTAGTTGGGCCGTCCCGTGAGAGAAATATTGTGTTCCTCGTCCCAGGAAAAAAAAACTTTTTTTCTCTCTCTAAAGAGCATAGTTCTGATTCGTCCCCCCCCCTCCCCCCCCCCCCCCCCCCCCCCCCAAAAAAATACTAATTATGGTCCAAGAGATTTGAGGATATGTGAAGGTTCTAGCATTAATTAATAATTGTGTTTTGGCATGTGGTAATGTAATAATAATACTACAAATAATAATAAGAAGGAGAAACACACAAAGATCTACACCCAAATTAACTTTGGGTCCATCAGATCTTAACGAGAAGACTGGACAAGTGATGGTCAGAGTCAGAAGTACAGTGAACGAGAAAATTAATGATAACATTGGGAAAAGATAATGAAAATGATCTCCGGCTCTTCCTATTCCCCCTTTATCATCCTTATTTACTAATTCCTTCATTTCTCCTTATCACTGTAGTCTTGGTAATTCGTCCCCTCTTGCTCGCCCTCTCAGAATCCATTATCACATTCCCCTTCCCTTCAATTTTTTCTTCATCTTCCCTATGTGTATTATCATTCTTCTTTTTTGCTTCTATTTTTACTCCTTTTCTCCCTCTTCTCTTCTATCTCTCTGCTCTTATCTCTTCCACGTAAGATTATTAGCATTATTAACACTTTGTTATCTCTTTCATTCTTTTTCTTACATTATATAAGTCTTACTCACTTCAGCAACTCTATGAACAAAACTCAAACTGATTTTCATTGAATTTCAGGCATTTTGGGGGAAGTTGTTGGGTAGGTGGAAGAATTTGACAGACAGAGACAGAACAGGAGGGAGAGAGAGATGTTTGACAGACAGAGACAGAACAGGAGGAAGAGAGAGATGTTTGACAGACAGAGACAGAACAGGAGGAAGAGAGAGATGTTTGACAGACAGAGACAGAACAGGAGGAAGAGAGAGATGTTTGACAGACACACAGACAGAACAGGAGGAAGAGAGAGATGTTTGACAGACACATAGACAGAACAGGAGGAAGAGAGAGATGTTTGACAGACAGAGACAGAACAGGAGGGAGAGAGAGATGTTTGACAGACAGAGACAGAACAGGAGGAAGAGAGAGATGTTTGACAGACACACAGACAGAACAGGAGGAAGAGAGAGATGTTTGACAGACACACAGACAGAACAGGAGGAAGAGAGAGATGTTTGACAGACAGAGACAGAACAGGAGGAAGAGAGAGATGTTTGACAGACACACAGACGGAACAGGAGGAAGAGAGAGATGTTTGACAGACACACAGACAGAACAGGAGGAAGAGAGAGATGTTTGACAGACACACAGACAGAACAGGAGGAAGAGAGAGATGTTTGACAGACACACAGACAGAACAGGAGGAAGAGAGAGATGTTTGACAGACAGAGACAGAACAGGAGGAAGAGAGAGATGTTTGACAGACAGAGACAGAACAGGAGGAAGAGAGAGATGTTTGACAGACAGAGACAGAACAGGAGGAAGAGAGAGATGTTTGACAGACAGAGACAGAACAGGAGGAAGAGAGAGATGTTTGACAGACACACAGACAGAACAGGAGGAAGAGAGAGATGTTTGACAGACTCACAGACAGAACAGGAGGAAGAGAGAGATGTTTGACAGACACACAGACGGAACAGGAGGAAGAGAGAGATGACCTATAATTTGTTTTGAAAGATATAATGTTGGCAAAGAACATATGATGAATTATACTTGTAAACAAAGATCAGCTGATGTGCTATGTTTAATGGGAGAGAGAGAGAGAGAGAGAGAGAGAGAGAGAGAGAGAGAGAGAGAGAGAGAGAGAGAGAGAGAGAGAGAGAGAGGCTGGTGGTGAATGCATTGAAGGAGAAAATTCCCCAATGAGGTGGGGGAGAGGAAGCTGGAGGCTGAGGGTGGAGGAGGAGTGGGGGGGGGGGGAGATGAAACACGGGAATAATCCGTAAATGAGAAGAAAAAACTCCTCGTCATTATAAAGGTGTGTGAACAGACGGAAAACGCCAAAGGGGTGTTGAAGGAGGGCATGGAAAGAGGGAGAGGAGAGAAAGAGGGAGGAGGAGAGTAAAGAAAGGAGGAGGGGGAGAAGGAAAGGGGAAGAAAATAACGAGGGGAGAGGAGGGGAGGAAAGGTGAGAGTAAAGAAAGGGAAAAGAGTGGAGGAGGGAGGCAATTGTGAGAGGAGGGAGAGGGATCGAATAGGGAGGATGAGAAGGCGGAGGGGAAGGTGAGTAGGGGAGACTTAACAGAAGAGAGGAGAGAAGGAGAGGGGAGGTGTAGGGAGGAGGATGGTAGGTGAGGGAAGGAAGAAAAGAGGAGTGGGAGGTATAGAAGAAAGAGTATAGAATCGGGAAATGGGAAAAAACAGGAGGAGAATGGAAGTGAATGGAGAGAAGATGAAACAGAGATAAAGATGATATAGAATGGGAAGATTAACGAAAAGGGAAAGGGAAAGTTAGTGCAGGTGGCGTAAGAAGAGAGGTAAGGTTGAAGCGTGGAGGAGTAGGGAAGGATAGGGAAAGGAGGGAAGAGGGGAATGTGATGGAGAAGAAGTGGGAGAGAAGGAATGAAAATGAAAGTAGGAGGAGAAATAAGTAGGGAGGTTAGAGGAGAAAGAGGAAGAGAAGGAGTAACGGGAGAGATGCAGGGAAGTTTGGTATCGATTGGTCTGGTAGTTCATTTGGGGGGTAAGTCTCTCTGCTCTCTGGAGATGAAGATGCAAGAAGGGATTGTCTTACCTGTGCTAATTACCTGCAGGTGTAAGAATATGAGAGAGAGAGAGAGACCCCCACAGACTCCTCCTACACACACACACACACACACACACACACACACACACACACACACACACACACACATATACACACACACACACACATATCGAAAATTACTTGTTGATTACTTATTCAGTATATTTTTTAACCCGCGTCTTGTTCAACAAATCCGGAACTGAGTTTATAAGTCTTATCTGTGAGATATAATGTTCGGTGTTAATGTTAAGTGAGACTGAGAAAATTACTTTTAATTGTGCAGTAATACAGAGAGAGAGAGGGAGGGGGGGGGGGTGTATAAAAACAGACGGCTGAATGTAAACAATGAACAGCTGACATGATGTAAACAAGATTCAGCTGGTACTACGTAAACAAAGATCAGCTGGCAAAATACAAACAAAATCAGCTGAGAAGATGTAATCAATGTCCATCGTCATAACAAATGATTGAAAACAGCCGTTTACCTGTAGGCATGTGACCAACCACAGGTTATGTTGGCTGTGGGTAAGGTTAGGTTAGGTTTAGTTCTGGTAGATTAGGTTAGGTTTAGTTCTGGTAGATTGGGTTAGGTTAGGGTTTGGTTAGGTTAGGTTTAGTTCTGGTAGATTGGGTTAGGTTAGGTTAGGTTAGGTTAGGTTTGGTTTGGTTTGGTAAGGTATTATCTTTGTTTTAGGGTAAATTTGATTAGGGTAGATAGCCGGCTTAGTTAGGGGGGACCTAAAATTAGGTTACTTTAGGTTAGGTTGTGTTAGGCTTAGGTTTAGCTACTTCAAATTAGTTTGTTAGGATAGGTTAGATTAAATTAGGTCAAAGGTAAGTTAGATTAGGTTAGGTTAAGTTTTACTACATCAAGTTAGTTTAGGTTAGGTAATTTTGGCTTTGTTTACGGATAGGTTAAGTTAGGAAGTGGTTCAATTAGGTTTGGAATAGATTATATTAGGTCTAGATTAAGGTTAAATTAAAGGTAGATTATATTAGATTAGATTAAGTTAGGTGAAGAATATTTAAAATTTGGAAAGTCCGAGGATTCACAAGTCCGAGGATTCACAAGTCCGAGGATTCACAAGTCCGAGGATTCACAAGTCCGAGGATTCGCAAGTCTGAGGATTCGCAAGTCCAAGGATTCACAAGTCCGAGGATTCGCAAGTCCAAGGATTCGCAAGTCCGAAGATTGGTAAATCCGAAGACTCGTAAGCCCGAGTATTGGTAAGTCCGACAGCTTTGCTCACAATTCAGACATTTCCTTGAAGGTCTGAACCCCTCGGCCCCTCCTGGGTCGTTCATTGGACGATATATATCATAAGCCAATTTCAACTGAGACATAACAGTATAGTATATGAGATTTAATAATTTGGCTCCATGTACGGTATATTGATCCCCGTTCCGTGTATTCAGTCGCCTCTCTTATTATTCCTCTTGTGTTCTCGTTCTTGTTCTACTTGTTCTTGTTCTCGTTGTTCTAGTTCTTGTTCTACTTGGTTGTTTTCTTGCTCTTATTGTTCTATTTGGTCGTTTTCTTGTTGTTCTATTTCTTGTTTTTCTTGTTTTTGTTTTACTTGGTCTTGTTCTTGTGTTCTAGTTCTTATTCTTCTTAGTCGTGTTCTTATTGTTCTAGTTCTTTATATTGTTACAGTTCTTGGTGTTGTTGTTTTTGTTCCTATTCTTGTTCTTTTTGTTTTTGTTGGTGGTGGTGTTGTTTTTAGTCGTGTTCTTCATGTTAATTTTGTTTTCCTTGTTGTTTTTAATATTGTTGATGTTCTTGTTTTTGATTTTTTCTTCTTTGTTTTTGTTTTGTTCTTGTTCTTGTTCTTCTTGTTTTAGTTGTTGCTCGTCTTCTTGCACTCCATGTTATGTTGTTGTTCTTGTTGCTGTTCTTTTTCTTGTTCAAGTTATTGTTGGTGATGTTATTGTTATTGTTGTTCTTCGCCTGCATCCCATCCACTCTTCATTTTCCTCTTTTTCTTCCTTCCTACCACGACTACCAATACTACCACTACTACTACCACGATTACCACTAATACTACCACCACTACCACTACTACTACCACGATTACCACTACTACTACCACCACTACCACTCCCACGACTATCACTACTACTACCACTACCACCACTACCACAACTACCACGATTATCACTACTACTACCACTACTACCACTACCACTACCACTACTACCACTAACACTACTACTACCACCACCACTACCACTACTACTACCACCACTACCACTACCACCACGGGGGTCGCAATGGAAGAGTATTTGAAATATTTACCAAGACGGAGAATATCTCAAATCTTCCCTCCGGTTGAGAGATTACAAATGGAACTGGAATGTCAATATTCCCATAATCAGGAACGGAGAGAACGGCTGTGAGGTTGAGAGAACGGCTGTGGGGTTGAGAGAACGTCTGTGGGGTTGAGAGAACGGCTGTGTTGTGAGGTTGAGAGAACGGCTGTGTTCTGTACGACTGTGAGGTTGAGAGAACGGCTGTGTTCTGTACGGCTGTGAGGTTGAGAGAACGGCTGTGTTTTACCACTTGACCCAAACAGTACAGAGATGGAGGAGGGGGGGGGGGGTGATATTGACAATGTGACCCGTATTAAAACTCAACACCTGCCTGTAGCCACACGTACAGTCAGTCACCACTACCGTAAAATACATAATGTAAAAAAAGACAAAATTCCTTTACTCTTGTTAAATTACCGCGTGGGTGTTTCTCTCCCTTTAATTAAAAACAAAATAGGGGTAAACAAAGAGGTCTTTTGTCAACAAAGAAACAAGAATATTACTTCTCACGCCAGTATTATATTCAACATTAATATATCCATTTTTTAATTAATATATGTAATAAAGGGGAATAACATTACATTATTCTAACATATCCACGAAGAAAACAATATGCTTTTGTTGACTTAATGTATCTACAAATATTTGATAATATATGAACAAAATTATTTATTTCGGATAAACTTAATATAACTAAAACAGAGATATATTACATGATATAATACACATTTTATTTTTTGTCTTGTTCGTATTGTAACTAAAGAAGGTAAAGGTCCCATCACTAGACATTTTTCACGTCTCTTCACTGAACAATAAAATATAATATGGCTCATCAATTTTTCTTATAGATATAACCATATTGAAGAGATTTAACAAATTATAAATTATATTTCTATGGTTTTTCCTGTACAAAACTTTAAAATAGAGCAAACCTTTATTAAAGTGATCACTATACATACAAAAGGAGACACGAAGGTAATATATAAAACCCTTTTATTTCACCATTAATATGTGTATACAAAAATGGTAACGAAATACTAGATCTCTATTATCTATACAAATATAAATAATATAGTATGGTCCGCACTATAGTATGGTCCGCACTATAGTATGGTCCGCACTATAGTATGGTCCGCACTATAGTATGGTCCGCACTATGGTATGGTCCGCACTATAGTATGGTCCGCACTATAGTATGGTCCGCATTATAGTATGGTCCGCACTATAGTATGGTCCGCACTATGGTATGGTCCGCACTATAGTATGGTCCGCACTATAGTATGGTCCGCACTATAGTATGGTCCGCACTATAGTATGGTCCGCACTATGGTATGGTCCGCACTATAGTATGGTCTGCACTATAGTATGGTCCGCACTATGGTATGGTCCGCACTATAGTATGGTCGCACTATAGTATGGTCCGCACTATAGTATGGTCCGCACTATAGTATGGTACGCACTATGGTATGGTCCGCACTATAGTATGGTCGCACTATAGTATGGTCCGTACTATAGTATGGTCCGCACTATGGTATGGTCCGCACTATAGTATGGTCCGCACTATGGTATGGTCCGCACTATAGTATGGTCGCACTATAGTATGGTCCGCACTATAGTATGGTCCGCACTATAGTATGGTACGCACTATGGTATGGTCCGCACTAGAGTATGGTCGCACTATAGTATGGTCTGCACTATAGTATGGTCCGCACTATGGTATGGTCCGCACTATAGTATGGTCGCACTATAGTATGGTCCGCACTATAGTATGGTCCGCACTATAGTATGGTCGCACTATAGTATGGTCCGCACTATAGTAAACACCTTAATATTGAAAGAGAACATAATATGGCATACATCAACTAATTTTGCCTTAGTATTGGTTCTCAATAAAAGAAAATATAATATTGAGTTTTTTGTTGTAAAGGTTTCAAATCTATATTGTCTTGTGTTTTACTTATGTGATATAATTAATATTGACTTCTTTCTCAGTTTTCTGTTTTATTCCTTATCTTAATTTCACTTTTTCAGTCTTTCTCTCTTTGTCTCTTCTTCTTTGTCTCTCATTACCTCTCTCTCTCTCTCTCTCTCTCTCTCTCTCTCTCTCTCTCTCTCTCTCTCTCTCTCTCTCTCTCTCTCTCTCTCTCAGAATAATATATATAAGTTTTATGTCTGTTATCTTAATTAAAGATCTAAGTCAACATGTCCACCACCCAGATACCTCAGCAACTCACTAAAACAAACGCAATAAGGAAGGAACAACAATACAGTATATATATATAAGATATTTCATTATACAAAGCAAAGATATATAACCTTTAATTAATTGTTTTTGTAATTCGTCAACAACAAGGTCTGACATTGGCATAATTAAATAGATATCAGGAAACACAGGTACTCTTCCCCCCTTCCCCCCCCCCCCCTCCTCCCTCCCCCACCCCTCCTCCCCCCCCCCCCTCCTCCCCCCCCCCCTCCCCCCGTATCTCCACCCCCCTCAGGGAATATGGAAATCCGACGTATTTTTAGTTCAGTTTAATAAGTTTGTTGACACTGGCTGCGTGGGTCATGTCCAGGTGCCTGTTTTTTTTTGTTTTATTATATTTGGAAATTAAAAGTTCGAGTCTTGAAATTGCTGATTGAATGAAATTTTTTCTATATTTATACATTTTGTTTTCGTATGATGGCACTGTGAATATTGTTATAAATGCATCATCAAAACACTGTATTCGTTGTATAAAACCATCTAGGCAGCATCCCTCCCCCCCCCCCCCAAAAAAAAAAAATACATCATAACTTTACTTCACTTTCATATTTGGGTCCTGTAAAAATACTTCTATATTTAGGCTTTATGTAAACATTCTCCTCTCTACTATATTTGGTATTATATAAACACCTCTATATTTGGACCCTCAGTAAACACTTCTATATTTGGACCTCATATAAACACTTGTATGTTTAGGTCTTATATAAACATTTCTATATTTGGTCATATAAAAACATTGCATGGTAAGCTTCGGTAATCGGTGCTGGGAGTTTTCCTTGGCAATATCTCAACAACACACGCAAATCACACAGCTTTTGTTTGTGTAAATATACCAGCAGTCTGCATGATCAAAGCCACGTCAAGAGCTCTGACATAAAGAGACTGGTTTTAGGTCAATTGGGCCCTCAGTCTTAGTGGGTACCAGTCTTTATTTGGCCTCCAGTCTTAGTGGGTACCAGTCTTTATTTGGCCTCCAGTCTTAGTGGGTACCAGTCTTTATTTGGCCCCCAGTCTTAGTGGGTACCAGTCTTTATTTGGCCTCCAGTCTTAGTGGGTACCAGTCTTTATTTGTCCCCCAGTCTTAGTGGGTACCAGTCTTTATTTGGCCTCCAGTCTTAGTGGGTACCAGGTTTAATGTTTAACAGTCCTATATTGACTTCAGTTTTAATGGTTACCAGCTCAATAGAACATATTATATTCATATATATCAGTCTGAATAAAGCCCCAAATCACCTATCTTAACCTGTTACCATAAATACACTGGGATTACAGACCTTTTGTATCGTGGCTCAATAGGACTGGAACCTACTAGGACGGGTATCTAATAAATTGGGTATCTATTGGGATTAGGCTCTATTAGGACTGGGACCATTTAAGTATGGGACCCATTAGGAGAGGAACCTATTAATACCTGGGGTCTAAGAGTACTTTGCCCCATTAGAACTGAGGACTATTACAACTTAGGTCTATTAGGAGCTAGTTAATTAGGACTAAGACCAATTAGGACTTCAATCTATTATTATTTGGTCCATTAGAACTAGAGCACACACACACACACACACACACACACACACACACACACACACACACACACATACACACCGGGTCACCAATATATGGATTTTCTCATAGAACAGTAATTAAAAATAGGGTTAAAACTTTTCCCCCAATTTCCCGTCTTGGCCGGTAAAACCCCCCGGGCTAGCTGTTATACTACGGATATTAACACCATTATAACGACCCTTATCTCGATAGTGATAACCTTACCGGATTATTTTTTTGTCATAGATTTTATATTTTATGGTCGTGTTTTTTTATGTATTGTTTTGTTTTATGTTTTCTTTGTTTTATTTTTAATTGTGTTTATATTTGATTATTTTACCTTGTTTTTTTTGTTTAATGATCTCTATTTTCAAGTAGTTTTTTCAATAACTTTTAAAACACACAAATACATGCTAAACACACACACACACATACATACACACACACACACACACACACACACATACACACGTACATACACACACACACACACACACACACACACACACACACACACACACACACACACACACACACACACACACACACACATACACACATCCTTATACTCAACATAAACAAAACATGTAAAGTGAACACTCAACATCGACACTAATCACAATAAACCCAGCCAAGTGTAGAAAGAAACACAAACAACTGAACTGTTTAGAAATAAAACCGAGCAATCAATGAAACACGAAAAAGAAGAATAAAAATGCTTAAAAAAACTCACTAAAATATTAACGAAAAAAAAAAAGAAAACTATACCAACTCTTAAAATAATTATAAAACATTGATGAAATACAATTAATAACAAAATAAATAAAACCAAACTTTACCCACATTTCTTCTACCATTTAAAAACCTTACCTTGTTCTTGCTTGTGATATGATAAGTCGTACAATATCAGGTGGGTAGTTGTGGAGGGTAATAACTGAACGCTTTAATTATTATTGGCCCAACTCTCACAAACTGTTATAACATCTGACGGATAGATTTCAATAGTCTTATATTTTATCTCTTTCTTTCGCATTTGCATTTTGATTGAGAGAGAGAGAGAGAGAGATAGAAAGAGAGAGAGAGAGAGAGAGTATTTCCTTGTGGTGTGGTGGTCACGTGTACAGCAGGGCAGCCCTCCCACACACCATCATTACGGCAACAAACAGTAATATGATTCTCTCTCTAACATTTATTGTGGACATATACACGCCTCTTCAGTATCTCTCTCTCTCTCTCTCTCTCTCTCTCTCTCTCTCTCTCTCTCTCTCTCTCTCTCTCTCTCTCTCTCCGACTTAATCATTTCACATTAATCAAAGAAAAAAATTGTTTGAATTACACTTTTAGTTGACCACCTCTATACAATTTATATCTCCTAATACTTCATATATCTGTTGAGTGATATATATTTACATGAAACTAATACCTCTATATAACTAGGCCGTAAATCAAAGTTATTTATATAACATAGAGAAATAATTATTCTCATTTGGAAAACTAGAAAATACATATTATTTTTGGTTATAAAGACCAAAATACATCATTAGTCGTGTTTTATGGCATGAAATTATAACAAGGTTTAGTGATTAAAAATATTACCAGTTAAATTGGCTCCTGTTATGATAGGCTCCAACCTATATGGTCATTAAGGCTATTAATATTTAGACTGTATAAGACTGCAGCTTTATAACACTGGAGCTCTAATAGACTGGGGATCTATTAGACTTGGCTTCTATAAGGCTGGAACTCTATTAAACTGGGGTTCTATAAGGCTGAAACTCTATTAAACTGGGGTTCTATAAGACTGGAACTCTATTAGAGTGTAACACTATAAGATTGGAGCTCTATAAGACCGTAGCTCTGTAAGACTGGAACTCTAATTGACTACAGCTCTATAAGGCTGTAGTTCAATCATAATTTTCCTCTATTAGAGTAGATCTCTATTAGACTGAACTACTAATAGACTCAAGTTCTATAAGACTGCAGCCCATTAGTGTAGGGGATCATTTGACTAGACAACAAAAACCTACATTTAATAGAGAGAATTATACGTGACTCTCCACCTATATTATCATTATACTCCAATTTACTGTCATCCTCGTTATTCTTACTGACCTCTGACCTCTGACCTCTGACTTTTAGTAATGATGTCACTAAAATAAACTATGTCCTAGATATTGGGCCAGTTAACATGATAGTGAGGGCAATTTGTCCAAAAAGAGATAATAATAATAATAATAATAATAATAATAATAATAATAATAATAATAATAATAATAATAATAATAATAATAATGAAAGGGGAAAGAGACGTAGATGATTTTGACTTTAGGTTAATAAAGAAATAAAAATAAGCTGTTATCCGAATAATAGGAACAAAATTTTTTATTTATTATTTCTATGTTATATAAACTTTATATAATGAGTAGGTTAATAACGAGTAGTGTGGCTTTAATACACAGTTAACTAAACCATCAGTCCTGGTCCTCGATGTATTTAAAATGACATCAGTATTATTTCTGAATCATGAAGTGAATATAGAGGATGTTTGGTTCATGTGTGTGTGTGTGTGTGTGTGTGTGTGTGTGTGTGTGTGTGTGTGTGTGTGTGTGTGTGTGTGTGTTTCTGTTTTCTCTCACCAGGACAAACAAGAGCTGCTTCCCTCTCCCAGTACACGATGGTAGTCCCCTCTCCTAGTATAAACACGTATATTGTTTTCCATTTTACCAAGAAACAGCATATTGCCTCTCTCTCTCTCTCTCTCTCTCTCTCGCTCTCTCTCTCTCTCTCTCTCTCTCTCTCTCTCTCTCTCTCTCTCTCTCTCTCTCTCTCTCTCTCGCTCTCTCTCTCTGGCAAACAGTAAAGTATGCACCTAATCCTGCAAACAATACTGGGCATCCTAAATATAAGTAAAACATTATCTTCCTGCTTCGGCAAATTAAGTCATCTCTTCATGCCTGTAGACAATGCCCCCCCCCAACCCACCTTCTCCCCACAAACAACACTGTTAATTTCTAGTAATACAACCAAACTTTTTTCTTTTCTCTCTGCAAACAACTTTATTTCCATTATTACAAGCATTTCTTCCCTTCCCTTCCTGAAAACAACACTGTGTACATCCATCACTACCAACAACCCTCCCCTCATCTCTGTAAACAACCGTGTCTACTTCCCGTAATATAAACACCCCCCCTACCACCTTCTCTTCCTGCAAACAAAAACAAAACAAAAATATCATCTACCTTTAACACTACAAACAGCAATCTCCCCTCTCCCTACAAACAACTGTCTACCTGCCGCGCCACATACAACACTTGTCTACTACCCACAGCGTTACAAACAACCTCCAACGTGTGTCACAGTAATCAGGACACGATTGGCTGGGGTTGTTAGTGGTGGTGTGTCACGCTGGTCTGTCCTCATCATCTACACAGTACACGTACACACAGAGGAAGGGTTTATGTGTGTGTCGGTTTCTAGTCGGGTCTCTATCTATCTATCTATCTATCTATCTATTTCATTCATCATCACAAAGCATTTAGAAGGGTGATGACACACACACACTATCCCTGTACATACATTAGTTGGTCTCCACACGCTTTATATACGTCACTTGTCTCAAGATGATGATGCACTTGTCGCTGTCTCAAAGGGTTAAGTTATCGTGCTCAAAGGGTTAAGTTATCGTGCTCAAAGGGTTAAGTTATCGTGCTCAAAGGGTTAAGTTATCGTGCTCAAAGGGTTAAATTATCGTGCTCAAAGGGTTAAGTTATCGTACTCAAGGTTTATGCCATCGTACTCAAGTGGTTAATGCCTCAGTCAACCTCTTATGTAGTTATCACACCTGGTCTAAGATGCCCCTTGTGAGAGACTGTACTGTCCCCTGGCTGTAGAATGAATAGGTGGCAAGGTAAGGTAAGAAAGTTCACCTGAAAACTAGACACTTCAGCTTATTTCACTTGACGATTAAACACCGCTGACGCTAACTCAAGGGGGCTATGTTATGTTATGTTAGGGTTATGTTAGGTTATGTTATGTTATATTATGTTAAGCTAAATTATGTTTTGTAATGCTATGTTATGTTAAGTTATATTATGTTATGTTCCGTTGTTATGTTTTGTTAGGGTAGGTTAATGTTAGGTGATCCGGTAACAGAACAATCACGTTTGTTAGTGGTGGTATAGTGTCTCTTGGAGGGCAGTAACCAGTGGCCAACTTGTCGTGAATCTAATGTTTCCTTGGCGTCAACTGAGGGATCGCCCAGCACTACTTATCTATATCCCCTACACACATTCCTTGAGGAGATTCTTATAAATGTAACCATACCTTTAACCTCAGCAAGGCTCTATATAAGGTTAATAAGCTTTGTATTTAACATCATCAGCGTCTCCCTACTGATTAGCCAAACTAAGGATAATCTGAAGGCTCATTCACATATAACTGGTGAAGAAGGCGGTGTAGGTGCTCCATGTAAGGTTGTGTGAGCAGTTACCCTTTATTTGGTCCGTCTGGTGGCCCTGTGTTGTGAGTACTGTATGTCATTGTGGTCTTATGAGCAGATATATGGCTCATGGTTTGTTTACAAGTGACTGTCGCCTCGGGCAGGTCACTCACACCCTGGGTCTGAGAAGGAAACTATGGCCTGGGGACCTTATATACTGTACCAGGAGAAGGTCATCATTGAGGTGCTGGAAGTAAGGTCATCAATGAGGTACTGGTTGTAAGGTCATCAATGAGGTGCTGGTTGTAAGGTCATCAATGGAAGTAAGGTCATCGATGAAGTGCTGGTTGTATAGTCATCAACAAGGTTCTAGTTGTAAGGTCATCAACAAGGTGCTAGTTGTAAGGTCATCAACAAGGTTCTAGTTGTAAGGTCAACAAGGAATCTTTGATAACTTTAAAATATTGATTGTGTCCACACCCGCCGCTGACCTTTTGCCAGGATTAATTTAAAGTCTGATTCCCTGTCTCTCTCTCTGTCTGTCTTTCTTTCTGTCTGTCTGTCTGTCTGGCTTTCTGTCTGTGTGTCTGTCTGCCTGTCTGGCTATATGTTTGTCTGTCTGTCTCTCTGTCTGTCTTTCTGTCTGTCTGTCTGTCTGGCTTTCTGTCTGTATGTCTGTCTGCCTGTCTGGCTATCTGCCTTTCTGGCTATCTGTCTGTCTGTCTGTCTGTCTGTCTCTCTCTCTCTCTCTCTCTCTCTCTCTCTCTCTCTCTCCCTATAGCACTATTCTCGCAGCCTTAAAATAAATGCGGACCTTCATATATATGTAAATTTAATTCCCAAACTTCTGTGCTAGCGAGGAATGTCATGGGCCGACAACTCCAGCGTCAGAGGACTCGTTCTTTGTGACACTACACGTAGCTACCCAGTGAGCCTATGATGCGAGAGAGAGAGAGAGAGAGAGAGAGAGAGAGAGAGAGAGAGAGAGAGAGAGAGAGAGAGAGAGAGAGAGAGAGAGTAAAATGAAAGAAAAAGTGAAGTTGTTCGTTCTGTGAGACGCTGAGCTCAACACTTAACTCGCTAATGAGCTATGATGAGAGAGAGAGAGAGAGAGAGAGAGAGAGAGAGAGAGAGAGAGAGAGAGAGAGCACAAAAATAGATAAATAAAGAAAGAAAAAAGTTACAAGAGAGAGAGAGAGAGGGAGAGGGAAAATGATAGAGGGAGAGATAACCGAAATTAAAGAAAAGAAAGAAAGAAAGTTACGACAAGCCTGATGAGGGTTGTTGGAGAGAGTCTGTGACAAACCTATCTTTGATGTTATGATAATTGAGTCTTGTTCTACTTACAACTCCGGAGACCCTTTATCTGGGTTAGGTTAGGTTAGGTTAGGTTAGGTTAGGTTAGGTTGGGTAAGGTTAGGTTAGGTTAGGTTAGGTTAGGTTAGGTTAGGTTAGGTTAGGTTAGGTTAGGTTAGGTTAGGTTAGGTTAGGTCGGGTTAGGTTAGGTTAGGTTAGGTTAGGTTAGGTTAGGTTAGGTTAGGTTGATAATTTATTAAGTAACGTTAGATTTTGTTGGATATAAACAAGGTAAACAATAATATTCAAAATCTAACTTACAGTAAAAAACAAGTAAACAATACAGGTATTTCTTAACATAATAAAGGTCTTTGTAAAATAAAATCAGTGTTTTTTCGATGGTTCCATACGCCTGCCTCTAATGGGCCATTAGAGGATACACCACACTAAGTAGCAAGCTTTCGTATACATGAGAGGGAGTGTACACATGAGAGGGAGTGTACACATGAGAGGGAGTGTACACATGAGAGGGAGTGTACACATGAGAGGGAGGTATTCGGCTCTGTACTCCACCACATTCACTTCCCCAACTAAATTCAGGTTCTCATCCACAGCTGGGTCGAATAGGGGCGCCTTTAACGTGAACCAGCGATCATTAGGACAAGAGGTAGGTTAACACTTTATTTGTGACCTTTGACCCTCATTTGTCCCCCTCTTTAACTCCCTTTGACCTCCCACAACAACAGCATAATAATACCTTATAAATCTGACCGAAGTTGTTAGTGAAGAAGGTCAATAAATCATCTTTGTGTAGTTGTGTTCTTAAGTGTCTGTCTACCTGTCTGTCTGTCTGTCTCTCTCTCTCTCTCTCTCTCTCTCTCTCTCTCTCTCTCTCTCTCTCTCTCTCTCTCTCTCTCTCTCTCTCTCTCTCACCTGGTCGTCAACGCCTTCACCTGGCTTAAGGAGGTCATCCCACCTTGCTCCTGCACATGATTGACCTAATGTGTTTAACGTCAGAGGCATTACCAAGGAGAGAGAGAGAGAGAGAGAGAGAGAGAGAGAGAGAGAGAGAGATAGATAGAGAGACAGATAAATAGATAGATAGACGAAATGAGAGATAGATAATAAGGAAAACCAGAACGAAAGAAGGATTGAAGAAGAGGAGGAGAAAGAAGGGTTTGGGGTACAAAGGAATAAATAGAGGTAGTGGGAGAAGAGGAAAGGGGGTAGGAGGAAGAGGAAGAGTTTGGGATATAATGGAATAATTTAAAAAACAGCGGGAAAAAGAATAGAGCATCTAAGAGGAGCGTGGGAAAGAGAAGGGAGGGAAGAGAAGGGGAGGAGGAAGAGAAGGGGAGGAGGAAGAAGAAGAAGAGAAGGGGAGGGGGAAGAGAAGGAGGAAGATGAGAAGGAGGAGGTGGAAGATGAGAGGGAGGAGGAGGAAGAAGAGAAGGAGAAGGATGAGGAAGAAGAAGAAAAGGGAGAGGAGGAAGAGAAGGAGAAAGATGAGAAGGAAGATGAGAAGGAGGAGGAAGAAGAAGAGAAGGGAGAGGAGGAAGAGAAGGAGAAAGATGAGAAGGAAGATGAGAAGGAGGAGGAGGAAGAATGGGAATAATGAGGTAAGAGGGGACAAGTACATTTGGAGTAAAGAAACAAGATCTAACTATCTTCTCTGCTCCTAATTCCCCTCTTTCTTCCGCCCCCCCTCTCCTTTCACAGTCATATCTTCCCTGTCCTCCCTCCTCCTCCTCCTCCTGCTCCTCCTCCTTCTTCTTCCTCCTCTTCTTCTTCGCAATTTCACTCTCTTTCCTTCTCCCTATCCCTAAATTATCCCCTCGTTCTCCCCTCCCTTTTCCTTCCCTCTCTCTCTCTCTCTCTCTCTCTCTCTCTCTCTCTCTCTCTCTCTCTCTCTCTCTCTCTCTCTCTCTCTCTCTCTCTCTCTCTCTCTCTTATCCTCCACCATGTTATCCCTCCCTCTTACTACCTCTCCTTCCCTTACCCTCCCATCCCCCCCTCTTCCTTCAAAGCCTCCTCCAAGGCACTAGGCACCCTCTGGCCCTCAACTCACAGTGCCAGCGTGCCAGAGTGTCACCTCAAGAATGTGTGGGACGATCTCCACCAAACTGTCACTGTGGAGGGGTTGTGTTGTAAGGAGGGGAGAGGGGGAAGGGGTCGTGTAGTGAGAGGGGAGGGGGGTCGTGTAGTGAGAGGGGAGGGGGGTCGTGTAGTGAGAGGGGAGGGGGGGGTCGTGTAGTGAGGGGGGAGGGGGGAGCTTGACGAAGACAAAGGGAGAAGGAAACTTGGAGAGAGAGAGAGAGAGAGAGAGAGAGAGAGAGAGAGAGAGAGAGAGAGAGAGAGGCATAAAGAAAATCAACAGACAAAGGGAAGAGTAGGTATGGATAATTTGATAGCAGAATAGACAGATGTACAGACAGAAAAAAACAGGTAGATAAAGCATATATATATAAAGACAGATATAACGCAGATATACAGACAGATCATAGAAAGATCTCACGCTGGTAGACAGACAGACAGACTGTCCCACTCTGGAAAGACCAAAGGACAATTATCGATCACATTCGTCATCGGCAAGATAGACAGAGCTAGACAAACAGACAGATAGACAGAATACAGATACTGTAGATAGACAGTCAAGTCCAAAAGCCCAGCGACTAGTTAGACATCACCAGCATCACAGGGAACACTCTCTCTCTCTCTCTCTCTCTCTCTCTCTCTCTCTCTCTCTCTCTCTGAAGAGGAGGACCTAGAAAACTGAGAAAAGGTTGAATAAATTACAGGTAACATACAATAAAAACGAAACCTTAATAAAGAATTTAGCTTCCTCAAAAGTTTTATAAGAGCATTATAATTTAAAAACAATAAAAATGACAGGAGACCTACGTACAAAACTTAAAATCAGAAAAAACTCAAACATACAGGAGGTATATATGTGTGTGTGTGTGTGTGTGACTGTCATTATCTGTCGGTCTCTGTCCATCTATATCCGTCTCAGGGTGTCTGTGTGTCTATCTGTCTGGTACCAACACGCTCCGCCACGTCAGGTAAACTAGTGAACGACTTATGCTAATTCCCTTCCCAAGGGAGGAACGACATTGCCTACCAGCTGGAGGGAGAGAGTGTCGAGGCTGGGATTAGGGGAGATGGAAGGGAGTAGAGAGGGAAGGAGAGAGACAGACGGGATGGAGGTTAGAAGAAATGGAAGGAGAGTAGGGAGGAGAGGAGGTAGGGAGGAGAGGAGGTCGGTAGAACTGGAGACATGGGTGGGGGGGGTGAAGACAGTGGGGGAGGAGGAGGGAGGGCGGTGAGAAGAGTAAATGATGATGGAAGGGGTGACGCCAAAGTCAATCTCCTGCAGGGAAGGAAGTGAGGAAAGAAGGGTAGGAGGGAGGGAGTAAAGAAAAAACAAGTAGGAAGGGAAATGAGAAGGAAAGAAGGGAGAAACAGAGTCTAGCTGTTCTTCTATATCTTCCCTATTCCTCACCTTACCTACCCCTCCCTCTTTCCCCCTTTCCCTCACCCTACCTACCCCCCCAACCCTACACCCCTCCCTTTTATCCTCTTTCCCTCACCCTACCTCTCCCTCCTTTTTTCCTCTCCCTACGTACTTACTCTCCCTCTCTTCTTCCCTTCCTATCCCTTTCCCCCCTTCCTCAACCCCCATCCTCTCCCCTTTATGCCTCCCCCTTCCCTTAAAGCGCTTGACTCCGTGATAGATGATGATATCAAGTTAGATCAACAAGATGATCTGAGACGCTCGGGTCATTAGTAAATCAATTAGGGTCAAACACTCATCTCTGAGTAAACTTACTAATGACTGTTCGATGGTCTCATTATACCCACCTATTACATACAGACATTGGCCATGACGTCACGCACTATGATTACACAGACACAGACAATGACTACACAGACACAGACACAGGCAATGACTATACAGACAAAGACACAGACTACACAGACACAGGCAATGACTACACAGGCACAGACAATGACTACACAGACACAGACACAGGCAATGACTATACAGACAAAGACACAGACTACACAGACACAGGCAATGACTACACAGACACAGACACATGCAATGATTACACAGACACAGACTACACAGACACAGGCAATGACTACACAGACACAGGCAATGA
Organism: Homarus gammarus; assembly: GCA_958450375.1. Lineage (NCBI taxonomy): Eukaryota > Metazoa > Arthropoda > Malacostraca > Decapoda > Nephropidae > Homarus > Homarus gammarus. The sequence continues at coordinate 3,644,141 of CAUDMG010000372.1, forward strand.
CTATACAGACAAAGACACAGACTACACAGACACAGGCAATGACTACACAGACACAGACACATGCAATGATTACACAGACACAGACTACACGGACACAGACAATGACTACACAGACTTCAAAGACACAGACTACACAGACAGTAATGGTAGGCATCAAACCTTCTTAGATCCTGTTCTAAATTAACCTCATCTCCAATTTAATTACCATCAGGATTTGGGTGAAGTACGATAGGAACCCATTAGGAGTGAGACCCATTAGGAGTGGGACCCATTTGAAGTGGGACCCATTAGAAGCGGGGCCCATTAGGAGTGGGACCCATTAGGAGTGGGACCCATTAGGAGTGGGACCCATTAGGAGTGGGACCCATTAGGACTAGAAACCCACTAGAACTGGAACCCATTAGACTTGATATCGATTAGGACTGGAGCCCATTAGGCCAGATATCCATTAGGACTGGAATCCATTAGGCCAGATATCCATTAGGACTGGAACCCATTAGGCCAGATATCCATTAGCACCAAAGGTCATTAAGACTCGGGGTTCCATATGGCCAGTCACGAGTATGTAAATGACCATCCACCCAACACTGATTCAAAACACCAACTGATTCGCTTCACTTCATGACCGAAGCTTCGAATCAGGTATCGTGTTGTGAATCATTAATTTCCTTACCGATGAAGATTCGTACAAATCCACAAACCTGTTGTGAATTTATTTTAGGGAGACCTAGACAGACAGACAGACAGGCAGATAGTTACGGGCAAGGTAGCATATATACATTCCGTAGACAGAGAGAGAGAGACGGACAGAGAGAGACAGAGAAAGATAACGAAATAAAACACACACAACACACACACACACACACACACACACTCACACACACACAAGATTTATTAATCACCCATTGCCACAAATTACCATAAAATAACTACATACATCAACGAGTGTAACTACTACAGCATGGTGCGCCGCTGAATGTTCCTCTCATTTACAAGTGTTGTGACGACACATTTAAAGGCCTGGATGAATGATATACTAAATGTTGTTTACGTCTCTTTTGTAGCTAGACATGTAGGGAAAGTTTTCAGATGTTCAATAACGTAGGAGCAGCTTGGTAGTAAAAGTATAGTTGCAATTATAATCAAAAGGATAATATATGACGGGTGCTCGACGCTCATTGGCTGACATTTCAAATAATTATAAATTCACTTCAGTGATTATCATCTGTTGACTAGTTCACCTTCGGGTTTGTTTGTCATGAATGCATTACTATTATTAAATTGTAAATATAAAGCTTAAATATGAAGACATTTCTCATTGGTTAAAACATGAAGGTTAGTTGCCTACGCTGTCTGGCAAACACTCATAAAATAATATATCGTTTCTTTCCTAAAAAATCCTAACAGTGTCGCCACTTACATGAATTAACTTCACTAATAATAACACCATGAAGATTTGAGTAAAATAAAGACGAACCAAAAAAAGTAACAAGACTTAAACTGGCAACGTTGTCTTTGGTTAGGTGGAAGAATTACCAAGTAGTTTTTTTAACCTGCCCTAAATTAATGTTTTATCACAGTTCGTCTTTAAAGAATAACTATATTATCTAAATCAAATATATGTAAGTAAAGTACATCAAATAAACATAAATAATATACACAAACAAATTCTTTATATATTAATAAAGAAATCTCCTCGTTGGCAATTTCTTCTCATGATGTCATAGTTATAACCCTCATTAATATTTACAAGTTGAATGAAGGGAAAGTGAGGCCTGCCAACACCTCCTCTGGCAGCTATAAATACAACATATTGATTTCTACGTCATAATATTCAGTGCGTGAGGTCACAAACTTCCCGGGATAAATGTTATATTCTATCATCTACACAGGTATATAATTTGTATTTTCTTAAAGACAAAAACATGTGAAATTAGTGAAAAATTTTAGCAGGTGAAAACATAAATAAAACATTAGATCACCTGAAGTTTACCCCCCCCCCCCCCCGCCACCACCTGATTATTAAACACTATTTGGGGGATTAGATTAACTTGGGTTAGGTTTGGTTAGGTTAGGTTAGGTTAGGTTAGGTTAGGTTAGGTTAGGTTAAGGTAGTTCATCTCAAGGTGTGTGTGGGGAGAGGGGCTAATTTTCAGGTGATTCAAAATATTTTAATAAGGTGATGTTGATAAGTTTGTGAGGGTCATTATATCAACCATGTCTTTTATAGTTTAAGATGACCGTCTGGCCTTCACTTGTTTATTAACTTTTTTAAATAACATATAATGCTAAACCACAGCTTACATAATGCCACATACCAGCATACCGGGTGTAACTTGTCAATCTACACAGAAGTAAACTTATGTACCTGTGAGTGTGTTAGGTGTTTATAAAGTGTATTGACCAGGTGTTGAGTCACCTTAATATTGTTTTTGTTTTCCTCTATTTTGGAGTTATCAAAGGTTATACAGCGTTATGTGCACGTTACGCAGGATGTGCACGTAACATAGGATGTGCACGTAACGCAGGATGTGCACGTAATTCGGGAAGTGCACGTAACACAAGATGTCAGGTAACACAGGATGTCAGGTAGCCATCATGACCACTGTACCTGTAACCGTCCAGTAATTTACCTGTACGTGGCCTCTAGTCAAACAAGTCAACAAGTAGTTATTACTCAGTTTACATTCATAAAATTTAGCGACAAAAAATACGTCTATTGTTATTTTCATCAATTGATAATTATGTTGTTTTGTAGTGACCTGCCTATTGTTCGCTTTTAATAAATACTAATTTGATTCCTTTATTAAAAAAAAGTAAAGGTATTCATTATAAAAGGAAAACATTTTTATAATTACATTTCATCGCCAAATATAATTCACACATAAATGCTTCACTCGCTCACCTGGACGTCTTTCTTGTTTCAACCTGTCGATGGCGTTGCTGATTGGCTGGTTTCAAATTTTCAAGACGTTGATAGGTTGATACAAACACTTTCTTAGTGGTAACTGGCTGAAGATTAGAAGGTGAGCATCAATTCAGGTCGTTGATTGGCCAGTGTGACTCTTCCAAACCTAGATTAGATTTTAAACTTTATTTCCCAACTGTTGTGTGACGGACGATGACGTGTATCGTGTTATAGCGATTTATATACCGTATACCACGTGAAGAACATTGCTACCTCTTATAAACGTAACGATGAGTGACTACAAGTGTTTATTTTTTGTGTTTAGTGAAAGATAAACAGTGATAATTGATATTTAAACACAACGGCTGATGCACAGGTAAATATGACGTGATTCACTGTTCATGTTTTATTAATTGTAGCGAGATAATTCCTGCCTCTTGTTCCTCCTCCTCCTCCTACTACTACTACTACTACTACTACTATCACTACACAACACCAACAACTACTACTACTAATAATAATAACCTGTTTGTGTCAGGTTTAGAACTGTGTCAGGTGTCGTTTGTGTCAGATACCATGTAAATGCGTCCACCCACCCACATAATTAGGACATCCATCCACCCATTTCTCCACCCTCAATTCATCCACCCACCCATCCACCCACCCACCCATCCACCCTCGCAAAACGGAACCCAATAGAGAGGTCAATAAACAGTGTATATAAGAGTCTACCGGAGACCTTGATAATAATGTTCTAAATCCGGGACAATTTTTGGTAGGGGTGAGGGAGAAGGTGTAGGTGGGGGTGATGAGGGTGTAGGTGGGGGTGATGAGGGTGTAGGTGGGGGTGATGAGGGTGTAGGTGGGGGTGATGAGGGTGTAGGTGGGGGTGATGAGGGTGTAAGTGGGGGTGATGAGGGTGTAGGTGGGGGTGATGAGGGTGTAGGTGGGGGTGATGAAGGTGTAGGTGGGGGTGATGAGGGTGTAGGTGGGGGTGATGAAGGTGTAGGTGGGGGTGATGAAGGTGTAGGTGGGGGTGATGAGGGTGTAGGTGGGGGTGATGAGGGTGTAGGTGGGGGTGATGAGGGTGTAGGTGGGGGTGATGAGGGTGTAGGTGAGGGTGTAGGTGGGGTGATGAGGGTGTAGGTGGGGGTGATGAGGGTGTAGGTGGGGGTGATGAGGGTGTAGGTGAGGGTGTAGGTGGTGGTGATGAGGGTGTAGGTGGGGGTGATGAGGGTGTAGGTGGGGGTGATGAGGGTGTAGGTGGGGGTGATGAGGGTGTAGGTGGGGGTGATGAGGGTGTAGGTGGGGGTGATGAGGGTGTAGGTGGGGGTGATGAAGGTGTAGGTGGGGGTGATGAGGGTGTAGGTGGGGTGATGAGGGTGTAGGTGGGGTGATGAGGGTGTAGGTGGGGGTGATGAGGTGTAGGTGGGGTGATGAGGGTGTAGGTGGGGGTGATGAGGGTGTAGGTGGGGGTGATGAGGGTGTAGTGGTGGTGATGAGGGTGTAGGTGGGGGTGATGAGGGTGTAGGTGGGGGTGATGAGGGTGTAGGTGGGGGTGATGAGGGTGTAGGTGAGGGTGTAGGTGGGGGTGATGAGGGTGTAGGTGGGGGTGATGAGGGTGTAGGTGGGGGTGATGAGGGTGTAGGTGAGGGTGTAGGTGGTGGTGATGAGGGTGTAGGTGGGGGTGATGAGGGTGTAGGTGGGGTGATGAGGGTGTAGGTGGGGGTGATGAGGGTGTAGGTGGGGGTGATGAGGGTGTAGGTGGGGGTGATGAGGGTGTAGGTGGGGGTGATGAGGGTGAAGGTGGGGGTGATGAAGGTGTAGGTGGGGGTGATGAGGGTGTAGGTGGGGGTGATGAGGGTGTAGGTGGGGGTGATGAGGGTGTAGGTGGGGGTGATGAGGGTGTAGGTGGGGGTGATGAGGGTGTAGGTGGGGGTGATGAGGGTGTAGGTGGGGGTGATGAGGGTGTAGGTGAGGGTGTAGGTGGGGGTGATGAGGGTGTAGGTGGGGGTCATGAGGGTGTGGGTGGGGGTGATGAGGGTGTAGGTGGGGGTGATGAAGGTGTAGGTGGGGGTGATGAGGGTGTAGGTGGTGGTGATGAGGGTGTAGGTGGGGGTGATGAGGGTGTAGGTGGGGGTGATGAGGGTGTAGGTAGTGGTGATGAGGGTATAGGTGGGGGTGTAGGTCGGGGTGATGAGGGTGTAGGTGGGGGTGTAGGTGGGGGTGATGAGGGTGTAGGTGGGGGTGATGAGGGTGTAGATGGGGGTGATGAGGGTGTAAGTGGGGGTGATGAGGGTGTAGGTGGGGGTGATGAGGGTGTAGGTGGGGGTGATGAGGGTGTGGGTGGGGGTGATGAGGGTGTAGGTGAGGGTGTAGGTGGGGGTGATGAGGGTGTAGGTGGGGGTGATGAGGGTGTAGGTGGGGGTGATGAGGGTGTAAGTGGGGGTGATGAGGGTGTAGGTGGGGGTGATGAGGGTGTAGGTGGTGAAGAGAGGGGAATGGTGGTGGATGTTGTTGGAGGATGGGATGATAGTGAAGGAGTAGTGGAGGTGATTAGTTTTGATGGGGGATGGGGCGATGATGGGTTGGTGTTGAGGGGTGAGTGAGTGAGGGGAAGTCAAGGGAAGGGGGAAAGGCAGAGGCAGGGATGGGTAGATGGGAAAGAATGAGTGTGGATATATTGACGCTGGTCACGGAGGGTAACCCCCCCCCCCCCCCCCCACCTGTTGCTATCTGGCTGTGTAGAGAGAGAGAGAGAGAGAGAGAGAGAGAGAGAGAGAGAGAGAGAGAGAGAGAGAGAGAGAGAGTCAGGGAAGTAAACAGTGTGTGATATACAGTATAAAAGAAAGAGAGAGATAGCAAGAGAGGAGACGGTAAACAGTATGTGATATATAAAGAGAAACATGAGAGAGAGAGAGAGAGAGAGAGAGAGAGAGAGAGAGAGAGAGA
>CAUDMG010000372.1:3652500-3677500 GCA_958450375.1 Homarus gammarus
TTCCTAAAACCTGCCATGAGAGAGAGAGATAGAGAGAGGGAGGGATGAATAAGGGAGAGAAATAGATAGAGTGAAAGGGAGAGAAGAATAAGGGAGAGATAGAAAGAGGGAGAGATGAGTAAGGGAGAGATAGAGAGAGGGGAAGATGAATACGGGAGAGATAAAGAGATGGTGGGATGAGTAAGGGAGATAAATAGATACAGTGAAAGGGAGATGTATAAGGGAGATATAGAGAGGGGGGAAAGTGAGGGATGAGTAGTCAGCTTACATCACATTGTTATATCGTGAGAAATCTTAAGCAGTTGGTAGGAATATTTATATTTGATCTCTGGTTCACTCACTCACTCACTCACTCACTCACTCACTCACTCACTCATGAACGGTGAACATTTACTTACGTGTAATAGGTTGCAATAATATAACTAACCCACTAAATAAAAAATAATAATAATCTCACTTTACCCGATGGAAAGTTTCGCTCACTGAAAGACATAGAACTTTCCACGACGCTCCTGTAGTTTGGGCTCCTAATTCTTTCATATTTGCAACAATAAGATCGAAGAAGTCAGAGCATTCGTAATTTGCAACACTCGAATTGAAGATATCAGTGTATGTTGAAATCAGACACGTAGATTATCAGAATATTTTCACTCTCAACTATCGGGTTCTAGATATCAAGGATAATTTCACTTTGCAACGATAAGAATGATGATATCTATAAATAGTTTCAATTTGCAAGTGCTGGGATGAATATATCAGTTTTTTTTTCTTAATTTTCAACAAAAAGTTTCTAGGGTGAATGAAGATATAAGAACATTACCACTTTTAAAAATCAGAATACAAGGTGAGACATTTTTGTAATTAAAGGTTAAAAATGCTGTTATAATTATGCAGATGTTTTCGATTATAACAACTGAAAACGAACGTGAGTGAAGACGCGAGGATGTTTTAAATTTGCAACAGGCGAATACGAGTTATTGTTGTTGTTGTTGCATCTCCCTCGTTGCAAGAGACACCACTGCTGGGGATATGCAACAAGGGGAGTCACACGCTGCTACATGACTAGTGTGGTTGTCCGAGTGTTTGTCCTGTTGGGGGGCCATGTTGCTGTGTGAGGCTTGGAAGGGAGGAGGTGCTGGGGAGGTGCTGAGGAGGAGCAGGAGGAGGTGAGGGAGAACAAGGGGAAGGTTAACATGGGGAGGAGGAAGGAAAAGGAGGTTAAATATAAGGAAGAAGGAATAGGAAGGGAAGGAGGGGAATATGGTTAAAAAGAGGAGGAAGAAGAAAAAACGATGATCCGGTAGAAATGGAGAAGGAAGAGGACATGGAAGAAGAATGAGAGAAGGGGAAGTGGGAGAAAGGGAAAGAAAATGAAGGAGAAGTTAAAGTAGAAAGAAGAAAAGGTAAAAGGAGAGGGATAGAGAGGAAGGACAGAAAGAGGGGATGAAGAGAGAGCAAGAGGAAGAAAGGAAGGAGGAGGGCTAGGAAAATTATCTGTTTAAGCTTGGAATATGTGCAGAGAGAGAGAGAGAGAGAGAGAGAGAGAGAGAGAGAGAGAGAGAGAGAGAGAGAGAGAGAGAGAGAGAGAGATTGATGTTGGACAATTGTTTGACCAAAGTTGAAATAGTTGCAGGGAGAGTAAGAGTGACATTGGTAAAATTACTCGATCAACGTGTAAGTTGCAACAGATAGAGAGATAGATAGATAGATAGATAGATAGATAGACAGACAGATAGATAGATAGAGAGAGAGAGAGAGGGAGAGAAAGAGAGAACAATTATTTGATCATTGTTGATTGTTGAAGAGAGTGAGAGTTATAAATTCATTGTAAAAATATAACAAGGATGAAACCCGTGGAAAGTCAACAGGTCGTGTATGCAGCGTTTATGGTCCTGGAAATAGTATATGACGGAGGTGATCAAAATGTCGGGTCACCTGAAGATTAAATGCTACCTGGGGGGGGGGGGGGAATGGTCAGATTAGGTTTAGTTTCGTTAGGTTAGGTTAGGTTTCGTTAGGTTAGGTTAGGTTTCGTTAGGTTAGGTTAGGTAAAGCTCGTTTTGCTTAGGTTTAGGCATTTTAATCTTAAGGTGATAGGAATAGTAAATAGATGAATAATGTTTAGAATTTGGATTACTGGTATAGTATCCTCCATGTGTTTAAAACTCTCTCTCTCTCTCTCTCTCTCTCTCTCTCTCATGCCATCCAAATATCCAATCTAAAAGCAGTAAGGTGAAACTTGTTCCAAAGTCATGCCGTCCCGTTAAGGGCAGTGTGGATCCAGCATACTGAATTCTAAGCCTTCGTTACACAAAGAGACATCATTTTACCCCCGTTCACTTCCCTCACAATAGAGTCAGCTGCCCATTCCACAGATGCGTTTCTGGCGATGCCGGACGTCAGGGCTCCGTTACGAAATTCGAACCGGAATCTTTTGAATGAGGAAGCGAGGGCTATTTCCATTTGGCCACCGTGACCCAAAAAAAGCTTTGTCTAGAATCTTCCCAATTGATTGCTATTGACGCTAATTTACATAACAAAATATATCACATATAGAGTACAGTCCCATATACAAAGAGTGTCAGTCACGTGGGTCGGTAAGGCTATAATTACATATGTAGTATTGTCTCAGGATCAATCACACATTATCTAGTCATTGGAATTCAAACTGCCAACCAATGAACCGGCAACAATACCCGGTCTGCCAGTGTGCTCCAAAAATAAGTCACCATTAATCTCATGAACTCCTCCAAGGTCAATAGCTTTCAAACTAACATAAAAACTCAGGAAAAACGACCCACCATCGCCCACCTCTCTAACGATGATTGATAACGGGAAATGACTGATGCTAGGTCAACTAGGGTCAACAGTCATTAGTGCTAACAACATCCCAGGGGCCAATTAGGGGTAGGAGGAGGGGGAGGGATAGTCGAGCTATTGCAATTGACTTGTGGTCATTAATAATGTTGAAGGTTAGGAAGGGTTGTGGGGGGGGGGGGATTATATTGGTAAGGTCAGTGTGTGTATCTGTGTATATGTGGGAAGGTGAGTGGGAGGGAAGGGGAAAGGGAGAGGGGGAAGGGGGAGTGTGATGACAAGCTAGAAAGGGAGGGATGAAAGTGAGAAAAGAAAGAAGGAAGGATGAGGGATGAAGAGTGAAAGGCAATAAGAGGAGGAAGAAAAATTGAAGAAAGGAAAGAAGGGGAACGGTGAAAGTAAAAGAAAAGGTGAGGAAGAAAGGATAGCAAGAAAATAAAGAGGAAGAGAAAACGGATAAAATTGGAGGGGGAGAGGCGAAAGAAATGAACGAAGGAGTGGAAGGAAAGAAGGAAGAGAAAAGGACTAAGAGAAAATGGATAGAATAAAGAAAAGATGGGAGACAGAAAGAAAAAGAAGCGGGAAGGAAGGGTAGAAGGAAAAGAAAGAGGGAGTAAAAGAAGATATAATAAAAAAGGTAAAGAAGGATGATGGAGGAAAAAGAAATAAGAAGGAAAAGGAATATAGAAGGAGGAAAAGTGGAAAGGGTGATGATGGAGGGAGGGAGGGAGGAGGGAGAGAAAAAAGATCAGACGAGAGAAGTGACGTAAGGAGGGAGGTCTTGAAGAAAAAGGGTAAAGAAAGGAGATAGAAGGAAATTAAGGAGAAGGAGAGGGAGAGGGGAGAGGGCTAGGAAGTGGAGGAAAAAAGGACAAAAAGAAAGGAGGAAGGGAGGTGTAAGAGGGAAGGAAGTGGAGGAAAAAGGGAGGGAATAAAATGGAGAAGGGAGGTGAGATGGGAAAACAGTTGAGAAAAAGAGGGAAGCAAATGGAGAAACAGAAAGATAAGAGAAGAAAGATAAGTGAAGAGGAAGGAGAGAGGTAGATATAAAGGGAAGAACAAATAAAACGAGAGATAAATGAAAGAAAAGAGAGGTAGGGATGAAGAAGAAGAAGAAGAAGAAGAAGAAGAAGAAGAAGAAGAAGAAGAAGAAAAAGAAGAATACTGATAATAAAGAGTAATTACTGACATAAAAGACGCGCTTGAGATATATCCACTGCAAGGCCTCTCTCTCTCTCTCTCTCTCTCTCTCTCTCTCTCTCTCTCAACATCAAGCAGCAAACAACAACAAAACAACAGAATAAAAACAACGACAAAAACAAGAACTCAATTGAAGTAAAAAAAAATAAAGAAAGAAGAAGAAGAAGAAGAGCAGCAAATAATAAGATAACAAAGAAGAATCAGTGAGGGAAGAAAAAATTTGAAGAAAATAGGCATAAAAGGCCTCAAAGGTTCAATTTTACTCCAATTAGGGATGCCAATTACAAACGAACGCTTGAACAGACGGACGGACGGAAGAAGAGGCGAATGGCTGGACGGAAAGACTTATGGCAGGACAGAAAGACGGATGGCAGGACGGAAAGACGGATGGCAGGACGGAAAGACGGATGGCAGGACGGAAAGACGAATGGCAGGACGCAAAGATGGATGGCAGGACGGAAAGACGGACGGACGAACGGGAAGACGGAAAGATGGAAAGATGGACGGGCGAACGGGAAGGCAGAGAAAGGACGGAGAGATTCACCTGGGCTGAAACTTGTCTCATCTCCCACACTCGATGAAATTTGCATAATGTCTCTCCTACTTTGGGGCCGCGAGACGTTCCTCCTCAATCTGGGAGAGGGGTCAACTGGGGCCAATTTGGGTCATCTGGGATAATTGGGGTACTAGGATAGAGCTGGGTCAATTGGGGTTACCTGAGGTTATAGAGGTATTAGGATAAAGGGTCACCTGGGGTTATAGGGTTACTACGATAGCCGGGTCATTTGAGGTCACCTGGGGTTTAGGGGTACCAGGATGGAGAGGTCACATGGGGTTATAGGGCACTAGTGTTATGAAATACTAACAGAGGTCAATTGTGGTCTTGGTTAGTGGGTCAACACACACACACACACACACACACACACACACACACAAAATAATCCCCTGAGCTCACTGGAACATGTAACCCGCATCAGAGTGCAGTCATCCGGCCGCTCTGTGTGCACGCTATACACTCGCTCTGCTGCAGCTGTAGAAAGTAGAGTTGTGTGGTGTAGTAGTCAGGGAAAGTCACACAGACTATACACTTGCTCTGCTGCATCTGTAGACAGGGTAGTTGTGCGGTGTGGTCAGGAGACACAGGTTGAGGGGAATGTATACTCACTAAAAAAAATATTCTGCACCCTTGTACGGCATGAACAAAGGGAGAAAATTATACGTTGATTATTATGAAAATTATAACTAAAGATTTAATTGCTCACACACACACACACACACACACACACACACACACACACACAAACATGTATATATTGGAGCAGTGTCAGTTATAAGCAGCCAGTTAATCACCTCCCCTATACGTCCTCCACCATTACTCACCAGACATACAGTATACCTCTCTCCTCTTGCCTCCCCCATCAGTGGCTGTTGTGGGGATAAAACTGAGGGGCAGGCGTCAACCATAAGTCGCTCCCAGTGATCTTTAATGAAAGTTACTGAAGAATTGTCTCATGGGGCGAATGGCGAGTAGCTGAGGTGTAGTGTGTGGCCCGGTGTTAGTGTATAGATCAGGTAGATATTGTGTTGATTATGCTTTATAGGTAAGATGATGACCACCTGTAACTTGACTAGATGTATTTTTCTTTCTCTGAGGTGTGTGTGATACTGTACCTGTAGTGTAGATGGCTGGTGGAGGTGTGCTAAGTAGTTTGTCTGGATTCTCTGGATGAGGAAGGTTGCTAAGTTATTGTGGATGGTTGTGTTAGGGAGCATAAATAAGTTATTGTTGGGTGTGTGGAAGTAGTGTTGTGGCGTGGTGTATTTTGTGTGTCCTTGGGGTGAGGGTTGGCTCAATAGGAAATTGTGATCAGTGGGGCGTAGAGCCGAGGCAACGAAATGTGTGTCACTGATGTCGAGGTGGTCTTTTGTGGGAGCAGTGTTGACTCAGCGTAGGTGGCTAGACTATGTGACTTCAGTGCATCTGTTCCTGTTGTGATAGTTTAGTTTTGTTTATTTTTTAAGCCTTTGAATAATGGATACCAACATGGCCTGACATACTTTATTGAGTTTTGGATGAATTTTTTGTGTACTTTCGTTGTCGGTTCGTTATGTTGTCCACAGATGGTATTAAGTCAAATTATTATATAAAATGAAACATGGCGACTTTACTGTACACTTCCTCGTCGTAGTTCTACTTTTAATAACCAACCAGCTTCTTCCTGACTTGTTTTAACTAATGTCTCACTCATCTTTATAAAAACTTTAGACAACAATTAAGAATTTACAATTTACCTCAAACATTATTATATACCTCCCATAGCACTGTTGGCCTCGTGAATAAAAAAACAAATAATTGGGAAGTGTAAATACGGATGAATGTAATGTACAGTAGATGAAAATACATTAGTGGTAGAACAAGGATGAACGAAATGAACATAGATATCCTGGCTTTAAACAGAACAAAGTTAAGTAGAAAGAAAAATCAGTTAGGAGTGTAAAGACGGGAGTGAGAGTGTGTGTGTGAAAGGGTAAAAGCAGGAGAAGATGTATTGGTACTATTGAGTAATGAAATACGCGTACGTATATAGATTTATGTAAGGGAATAAGCCATTGCAACAATACCATGGATCAGACTTCAAGTGGGGTGAGATATAAATTAAATATAAGTCCCATATGCCCCCAGGGAGTGAGAGTAAAGGGGGAAGAAAGAGAAAAGTTTATAGGCGACTTGAAGACCAACATGGAAACCTTTAGTGTAAGAGACAAAGTGATAGTAGTGGGAGACTTACATGTGAAGGTAAGTAACAGGGAAGTGGACAGTTTTCTGGGTAAATACGGAGAGACTGAAAGGGACAGACTGAAAGAAATAGGGAGAGACTGAAAGAATGTACACTGAGAGGGGACTGATGGTGTGGAATACATAATGTATAAGTGAGGAAAATTATAAGTATATATGAAGGTGTGACGCTGAAGAAGGTTAAGGGGGTGTTACAATATGCTGGTGACTGACCTGTAAGATGAGGGTTGTGAAGAATGAAGCGGAACTATACAGGGACTGTCTGGCCACTACTGGGAGAAAGTGAGAACAGTCACAAATGATTATAATACAAATTTTCGTATATTATTATTAGTAGTAGTAATAGTAATAGTAGTAGTAGTAATAGTATGGTAAGGTTATATAAACATACGGAGAGAGTTAAAAGTAGAAAATTAGTAAACTGAGTGTATAATTAAGACGTGTATTATAGAAGAGAGAAGATTAATCAAACAGCTGATGGAAGGATAGTATAATGGCTACACAAGAACTGGTAGGGGGAGGGTGGGATCCAGGGAGGAGCTGTTTACGTTAGAGCCCACCCGGGCACAGGCCAAACGACCCACAACGGGGCCTGGGGGGGGGGGGGGGGCGAAAGAAAAGAACAGAAAGAAATTGAAAATAGAGAAGAAAAGGGTTATACTGTGTTAATCTACACCACGAAGATGCCGCAAAAACCACCTTTTTAAAGTGAGACAGATTGAATAAGTATGGAAACACAGAAGAAGGCACAACATTCTACAGTTTGGCTGTGTGAGGAAAGAAGGAGGTACTATAACGGGTTATTCTCGGGTGACCGGCATCCACAGAGAAACGGTGGGCACCGCGGGCATGACGGTGTTACGAGCCCACGGCCTTGCCGGCGGTACACAGGATGCCAAATTCACCGAACATTGCCCGTTAAAGTACCTGTAAAAGAGAGAGTGAAGATACATTGCGGTGAAGAGAAAGGGAAGAGAGATGGTCGACTAAAGGAGGAAAGTTAATAAGACGAAATGCTTATGATTCCACCCTTTCTAATAGTTGGACAGAAGAGCCACCCCAGATATGAGAGCAGTACTCCAAGTTAGGACGAATGAATCCCATATATATTTGGAGCAACTGCTCAGGAGTGAAGTAGCTACGGCATCTGTACAGCATTCCCAACTTTCGGGAGGCAGCTTTAACTATATTAAGGAGTAGCAGAAACGCCGCCCTTCGGGCGGCTCATTCGCTAGGTTACGGTAGGACGCCACCCTCCGGGAGGCTCCACATTGTCTCACTGTTCGGTCCCCAAAACTTCTTCTTCCATCAATAGTTAATTAACGGTGTATGTAAGTTCCACCATGTTTTTCAATACAACGGTACAGCAAAGTATATTTTTTTAGCATTAAACTGTTATTATTTTATTGTCTAATCATCACTACATATAACACAACCCATCATCACTACATATAACACCACCCATCATCACTACATATAACACCATCCATCATCACTACATATAACACCACCCGTCATCACTACCACACACATTACTACCATCATCACTACCACACATGTAACTACTATTACATATCACCAACACCACCACAATTATCACCATCACCACTGTCAGATATCGCTATCAGCACCACTACTGTCACACATTACCACCACTACTACTATCACACTTCACAACCACCAGTACTACTATCACACTTCACTACCACCAGTACTACTATCACACTTCATTACCACCACTAATACTATCACACATCACTACCACCAGTACTACTATCACACTTCACTACCACCAGTACTACTATCACATATCACTACCACCAGTACTACTATCAGACATCATTACCACCACTAATACTATCACACATCACTCCCACCAGCACTACTATCACACATCACTACCACCAGTACTACTATCACACATCACTACTACCAGTACTACTATCACACATCACTACCACCAGTACTACTATCACACATCACTACTACCAGTACTACTATCACACATCACTACTACCACTACTACTATCACACATCACCACCAGTACTAATATCAGACATCATTACCACCACTAATACTATCACACATCACTACTACCAGTACTACTATCACACATCACTACCACCAGTACTACTATCACACATCACTACCACCAGTACTACTATCACACATCACTACCACCAGTACTACTATCACACATCACTACTACCAGTACTACTATCACACATCACTACCAGCAGTACTACTATCACACATCACTACTACCACTACTACTATCACACATCACCACCAGTACTACTATCAGACATCATTACCACCACTAATACTATCACACATCACTACTACCACTACTACTATCACACATCACTACCACCAGTACTACTATCACACATCACTACCACCAGTACTAATATCACACATCACCACTACCTACACTACCATTGCATTATCATCATCACTACTACTAACACACATCACCACTACCTCCAGTACCATTGCATTATCATCATCACTACTACTATTACACATCACCACTACCTCCAGTACCATTGCATTATCATCATCACTACTACTATCACACATCACTACCACCAGTACTACTATCACACATCACTACCACCAGTACTACTATCACACATCACCACTACCTCCACTACCATTGCATTATCCTCATCACTACTACTAACACACATCACCACTACCTCCACTACCATTACATTATCATCATCACTACTACTATCACCCATTACCACCAGTACTACTATCACACATCACCACTACCTCCAGTACCATTGCATTATCATCATCACTACTACTATCACACATTACCACCAGTACTACTATCACACATCACCACTACCTCCAGTACCATTGCATTATCATCATCACTACTACTATCACACATCACCACTACCTCCAGTACCATTGCATAATCATCATCACTGCTACTATCACACATCACCACTACCTCCAGTACCATTGCATTATCATCTCCACTTCCGTCAATGACCTCTTCCTACATTTATATTGAAGAGTGCTCAGCATCTTTGGTGATATTGACACGTATGCTCTTATACCGTATAACCCTAAAATATATAATGGCTAAGAAAGTTCCATCGAAAAAGTTACGTTCAAGGGAAGTCCCTCCTCTACGGGGCAGAATGAGTAAGAGGATAAAGTACTAGAGGAAGAAACTGCTTCTGAAGTCGAAGGAAAGCCTTCGCCCCCTCTTATCTAATAATGGTGTTCTGACCCTCTTCTTAGACCCGCCCCCACGTGTATCATAGATGCCTGACGTTTCCAAGATGACGAGTGTATCGCTTCATGATCTAAACAAAGTTGACGCTGAGATCAATGACAAGCCATGCAACTTGTATGTGGATTCAGGATCAACCACATTTTTCATGTCGTATTAGAAGGCTAAAGGACTAGACCTACTGCAATATGAAAGGTGTACTACAAAATGTTTAGTTGATTTGTGGGGTGGTATGAAGCTAATGGAGTTCAGAGAATTGTACGAACAAAAGATCAAACTTAATGATGAGGTAATTTTTTTCTCTAGAATATCTGTCTTTCCCCCGGAAATGGGGAGAAGTCAAGAGTATAATAATATATTCTTGGACAACCAAACCCTCCGTCGTACCCGTGTCCTCCAAACCTTCAACACGAAAAATTCAACCTTATATTTCACCTCTCCCAAGGTCCTCAAAGAAAATTCCCAACTGTTATACAGAGCTTTCCAATACATTCTAGAAGCTTACACATCAGACGCCTTGGTCAGGCCCAAACTCTATATCCACATCGACAGCGGTGCAACACATTTTTATATTTCACAAAAATGTTGGAAGCAAAAACTGGGTCTATATTAACGCCCGGAAAGAATTAGGATTGCCTTGAGCTCCAAAAAGTTTATCTACAGCGGCCCCGTGCATGAGATGCCCGATAATACATTTGACTTCACACTGGGCAAGCAAATGTTAAGCCAGTACCGTTTCGCCCTAAACTACCATTCGAACACCCTCTACTTTGAGACTGATAATACAGTTTACTCCACAAGCACCAGAAGAAAATTTTGCGATTGAAATGATGTAATTCGTCTATATATTTTGAGTCGCTTTCTGGTGAATAAAATCGTTTGGTGTTAGTCAAATAGAATATCTTTTTCTTTTTTACCGGAATTAGCCTGCCCGGGCACAGGTCAAACGACCCACAACGGGGCCTGGGGGGACGAAAAAAAAAAAGAATAGTAAGAAATTGAAAATAGAGAAGAAGGGGGTTATACTGTGTTAATCTACACCACGAAGATGCCGGAAAACCACCTTTTTAAAGTGAGACAGATTGTATAAGTATGGAAACACAGAAGAAAGCAGAGCATTCCACAGTTTGGCTGTGTGAGGAAAGAAGGAGGTACTATAACGGGTTATTCTCCGGTGACCGACATCCACAGAGAAACGGTGGGCACCGCGGGCAAGACGGTGTTACGAGCCCACGGCCTTGCCGGCGGTACACAGAATGCCAAATTCACCGAACATTGCCCGTTAAAGTACCTGTAAAAGAGAGAGTGAAGATACATTGCGGTGAAGAGAAAGGGAAGAGAGATGGTCGACTAAAGGAGGAAAGTTAATAAGACGAAATGCTTATGATTCCACCCTTTCTAATAGTTGGACAGAAGAGCCACCCCAGATATGAGAGCAGTACTCCAAGTTAGGACGAATGAATCCCATATATATTTGGAGCAACTGCTCAAGAGTGAAGTAGCTACGGCATCTGTACAGCATTCCCAACTTTCGGGAGGCAGCTTTAACTATATTAAGGACTAGCAGAAACGCCTAAACCACGGTTGAACGCCACCCTCCGGGAGGCTCCACATTGTCTTTCTGTTCAGTCCCCAAAACTTCTTCTTCCATCAATAGTTAATTAACGGTGTATGTAAGTTCCACCATGTTTTTCACTACAACGGTACAGCAAAATATATGTTTTTTTAGCATTAGACTGTTATTATTTTATTGTCTAATCATCACTACATATAACACCACCCATCATCACTACATATAACACCATCCATCATCACTACATATAACACCACCCGTCATCACTACCACACACACATTACTACCATCACCACTACCACACATGTAACTTCTATTACATATCACCAACACCACCACAATTATCACCATCACCACTGTCAGATATCGCTATCACCACTACTACTGTCACATATTACCACCACTACTTTTATCACACATCACTACCACCAGTACTACAATCACACATCACTACTACCACTACTACTATCACACATCACCACCAGTACTACTATCAAACATCACTACCACCAGTACTACTATCACACAACACTACTACCACTACTACTATCACACATCACTACCACCACTACTACTATCACACATCACTACTACCAGTACTACTATCACACATCACTACCAGCAGTACTACTATCACACATCACTACTACCAGTACTACTATCACACATCACTACTACCACTACTACTATCACACAACACTACCACCACTACTACTATCACACATCACTACTACCAGTACTACTATCACACATCACTACCAGCAGTACTACTATCACACATCACTACCAGCAGTACTACTATCACACATCACTACCACGACTACTACTATTACACATTACCACCACTACTACTATCACACATCACTACCACCAGTACTACTATCACACATAACTACCACCACTACTACTATCACACATCACTACCACGACTACTACTATCACACATTACCACCAGTATTACTATCACACATCACTACCACCACTACTACTATCACACATCACCACTACCTCCACTACCATTGCACTATCATCATCACTACTACTATCACACATCACCACTACCTCCAGTACCATTGCATTATCATCATCACTACTACTATCACACATTACCACCAGTATTACTATCACATATCACTACCACCACTACTACTATCACACATCACTACTACCTCCACTCCCATTGCACTATCATCATCACTACTACTATCACACATCACCACTACCTCCAATACCATTGCATTATCATCATCACTACTACTATCACACATCACCACTACCTCCAATACCATTGCATTATCATCATCACCACTACTATCACACATCACCACTACCTCCAGTACCATTGCATTATCATCATCACTACTACTATCACACATCACCACTACCTCCAGTACCATTGCATTATCATCATCACTGCTACTATCACACATCACCACTACCTCCAGTACCATTGCATTATCATCTCCACTTCCGTTTATGACCTCTTCCTACATTTATATTTAAGAGTGCTCAGCATCTTTGGTCATATTGACACGTATACTCTTATACCGTATAACCCTAAAATATATAATGGCTAAGAAAGTTCAATCGAAATAGTTACGTTCAAGGGAAGTCCCTCCTCTACGGGGCAGAATGAGTAAGAGGATAAAGTACCAGAGGAAGAAACTGCTTCTGAAGTCGAAGGAAAGCCTTCGCCCCCTCTTATCTAATGATGGTGTTCTGACCCTCCACTTAGACCCGACCCCACGTGTATCATAGATGCCTGATGTTTCCAAGATGACGAGTGTATCGCTTCGTGATCTAAACAGAGTTGACGCTGAGATCAATGACAAGCCATGCACCTTGTATGTGGATTCAGGAACGACCACATTTTTCATGTCGTATTAGAAGGCTAAAGGACTAGACCTACTGCAATATGAAAAGTGTACTAAAAAATGTTTAGTGGATTTGTGGGGTGGTGTGAAGCGAATGGAGTTCACAGAATTGTACGAACAAAAGATCAGACTAAGTGATGAGGTAATTTTTTTCTCTGGAATATGTATATTTCCCCCGGAAATGGGGAGAAATCGAATGTATAATAATATATTCTTGGACAACCAAACCCTCCGTCGTACCCGTGTCCTCCAAACCTTCAACACGGAAAATTCAACCTTATATTTCACCTCTCCCAAGGTCCTCAAAGAAAAGTCCCAACTGACATTCAAAGATTTCTAATACGTTCTAGAAGCTCACGCAGCAGACGCCTTGGTCAGGCCCAAACTCTATATCCACATCGACAGCGGTGCGCCAAATTTTTATATTTCACAAAAATGTTGGAAGCAAAAACTGGGTCTATATTAACGCCCGGAAAGAATTAGGATTGCCTTGAGCTCCAAAAAGTTTATCTACAGCGGCGCCGTGCATGAGATGCCCGATAATACATTTGACTTCACACTGGGCAAGCAAATGTTAAGTCAGTACCGTTTCGCCCTAAACTACCATTCGAACACCCTCTACTTTGAGACGGATAATACAGTTTACTCCACAAGCGCCAGAAGAAAATCTTACCAGTGAAAAGATGTAATTCGTCTATATATTTTGATTTGCTTTCTGGTGAATAAAATCGTTTGGTGTTAGTTAAATATAATATATATATATATTTTTTTATACCGGAATGAGCCCACTTGGGCACAGGTTAAACGACCCACAACGGGGCCTGGGGGGCGAAAAAAAAAGAACAGAAAGAAATTGAAAATAGAGAAGAAAAGGGTTATACTGTGTTAATCTACACCACGAAGATGCCGGAAAACCACCTTTTTAAAGTGAGACAGATTGAATAAGTATGGAAACACAGAAGAAGGCAGAACATTCTACAGTTTGGCTGTGTGAGGAAAGAAGGAGGTACTATAACGGGTTATTCTCGGGTGACCGACATCCACAGAGAAACGGTGGGCACCGCGGGCAAGACGGTGTTACGAGCCCACGGCCTAGCCGGCGGTACATAGGATGCCAAATTCACCAAACATTGCCCGTTAAAGTATCTGTAAAAGAGAGAGAGTGAAGCAACATTGCGGTGAAGAGAAAGGGGAGAGAGATGGTCGACTAAAGGAGGAGAGTTAATAAGACGAAATGCCTTTGATTCCAACCTTTCTAATAGTTGGACAGAAGAAGAGCCATCCCAGATATGAGAGCAGTACTCCAAGTTAGGACGAATGAATCCCTTATATACTTGGAGCAACTGCTCAGGAGTGAAGAAGCTACGGCATCTGTACAGCATTCCCAACTTTCTGGTGTGGGGGTTGTATGCATATGTATGTTCGTATATATGTGTGTGTGACAATATCAATATGTGCTTCTATATATTCAGTAATACTTAAGCACACGCATACATACTGTACACACATTTGGAATACCACAAACATACCACAAACGTTTGCATACATACATACATACATTCATACATACATACATACATATACATACATACATACATACATACATACATACATACATACATACATACATACAAATAGAACACATACAAACATTCACTACCTCTCACACATACACACACACACTTTCTCTGTAGATTTTAGTAATCCACTATGCTGGTCATCCAACAGCTAGGTCATCCAAAAATTATGTCTTCCAATATGTAGGCCATCCAATAGCTAAAGTTATCCAGCATTTAGGTCATCCATCAGTTGGGTCATCCAATATCTAGGTCATCCAATATCTAGGTTATCCAATATCTAGGTCATCCAACAACTTGGTAATGCAACAGCTAGGTCATCCACTATCTAGGTCATCCAATATGTAGGTCGTCCAACAACTAGGTCATCCAACAGCTAGGTCATCCAATATTTAGGTCATCCAACAGCTAGATTATCTAACATATTTGAGCAAGTCATCCGAACGGACAGGAACAAGTCGACGAAAACTTTGAAATTCCAATTACTTTTTTTGTACTTTTCAGTAGTTTTTGTTGTTGGAAAGTTGTGTTAGGGATGGAAGGGAGAGAAGAGAGAATGAATAGTAATGGAGGGTAGATGAGGGAGATAGGGAGAGAGGGGGGGAGGAAGAGACAGAGAGAGAGAGAGAGAGAAAGGTGAGAGAGTGTTGTGAGGAAGGAAGGAAGGAAGGGTAAAGGAGAAAGGGAAGTGAAAGGGGAAAGTTGGGAAGGAGAAAGTAAGAGAAGAAATGGAAACAGAGGATAGATGGGTGATAATAGAAGGAACAGAGGAGAAGGAGAGATGGAGAAAGACAGAAGAGAGGTAGAAAGAGACAGAAAGGAAAATAGACAGACACGGAAAATGTAGGAAAAACAGTTAATGGAGACATTTGTATAGACGGGAGAGAGGGAGAGACGCATAGACAAAGAGGAGGAAATAATAGAATGGACAGACAGACAGATAGACAGGGATATAGAAAGCGACAGACAGACAGACAGGGATATAGAAAGCGACAGACAGACAGACAGGGATATAGAAAGCGACAGACAGACAGACAGGGATATAGAAAGCGACAGACAGACAGACAGAGATATAGAAAGCGACAGACAGACAGACAGGGATATAGAAAGCGACAGACAGACAGACAGGGACATAGAAAGCGACAGACAGACAGACAGGGATATAGAAAGCGGCAGACAGACAGACAGACAGAGAAGAAAGCAATAAACCAAACGTGTATAAAACCTGTCCAATTACCACCACTGACTGATTCTAAACCATCCTAGACGCAGGATAACAAACAAACAAACAAACAAAACAAACACATAAACAGACAGACAAACAAAACTAAAATAGGAAAAAAGTTACACCGTGTTGTGAGGTGAACAGAATATTGGGAGTGAGGGAGAGTGAGGGAGGGAGAGTGTGAGGGAGAGTGTAGGGGAGTGTGAGGGAGAGTGTGATGGAGAGTGTGAGGGAGAGTGAGGGAGGGAGAGTGTAGGGGAGAGTGTAGGGGAGTGTGAGGGAGAGTGTACGGGAGTGTGAGGGAGAATGAGGGAGAGTGTGAGGGAGGGTGTGATGGAGGGTGTGATGGAGAGTGTGAGGGAGAGTGAGAGACAGAGAGTGTCAGGAAGAGTATGAGTGAAAGAGAGAGTGAGTGAAAGAGAGAGAGTGAGTGTGAGAGAGAGAGTGTCATGGAGAGAGTGAGTGAGAGAGAGAGAGAGAGTGTCAGCGAGAGAGTGAGTGAAAGAGAGAGAGTGTCAGGAAGAGTATGAGTGAAAGAGAGAGAGAGAGTGAGTGAGAGAGAGTGTCAGGAAGAGTATGAGTGAAAGAGAGAGTGAGTGAAAGAGAGAGAGTGTAAGGAAGAGAGTGTGAGGGAGAGAGTGAGTGAAAGAGAGAGAGTGAGTGTGAGAGAGAGAGTGTCATGGAGAGAGTGAGTGAGAGAGAGAAAGAGTGTCAGGGAGAGAGTGAGTGAAAGAGAGAGAGTGTCAGGAAGAGTATGAGTGAAAGAGAGAGAGAGAGTGAGTGAGAGAGAGTGTCAGGGAGAGAGTGAGTGAAAGAGTGAGTGTGAGGGAGAGAGTGGGTGAAAGAGAGAGAGAGTGGGTGAAAGAGAGAGAGTGTCAGGAAGAGTATGAGTGAAAGAGAGAGAGAGTGAGTGAGAGAGAGTGTCAGGGAGAGAGTGAGTGAAAGAGAGAGAGTGTCAGGGAGAGAGTGAGTGAAAGAGAGAGAGTGTCAGGAAGAGTATGAGTGAAAGAGAGAGAGAGAGTGAGTGAGAGAGAGTGTCAGGGAGAGAGTGAGTGAAAGAGTGAGTGTGAGGGAGAGAGTGAGTGAAAGAGAGAGAGAGAATGTGTCAGGGAGAGTATGAGTGAAAGAGAGAGAGTGTGAGGGAGAGAGTGAGTGAAAGAGAGAGAGAGAATGTGTCAGGGAGAGTATGAGTGAAAGAGTGAGTGTGAGGGAGAGAGTGAGTGAAAGAGTGAGTGTGAGGGAGAGAGTGAGTGAAAGAGAGAGAATGTCAGGGAGAGTATGAGTGAAAGAGAGAGAGTGTGAGGGAGAGAGTGAGTGAAAGAGAGAGAGAGAATGTGTCAGGGAGAGTATGAGTGAAAGAGTGAGTGTGAGGGAGAGAGTGAGTGAAAGAGAGAGAATGTCAGGGAGAGTATGAGTGAAAGAGAGAGAGTGTGAGGGAGAGAGTGAGTGAAAGAGAGAGAGAGAGTGTGTCAAGGAGAGTTTGAGTGAAAGAGAGAGAGTGTGAGGGAGAGAGTGAGTGAAAGAGAGAGAATGTGAGGGAGAGTTTGAGTGAAAGAGTGAGAGTGTGAGGGAGAGAGTGAGTGAAAGAGAGAGAGAGAGTGTGTCAAGGAGAGTATGAGTGAAAGAGAGAGAGTGTGAGGGAGAGAGTGAGTGAAAGAGAGAGAGAGAATGTGTCAGGGAGAGTATGAGTGAAAGAGAGAGAGTGTCAGGGAGAGAGTGAGTGAAAGAGAGAGAGTGTGAGGGAGAGTACAAGTAAAATAATAAAATAAGAAAAAAAATGCGTAATTATACCCAACTATAATTCCCTCAAGAGATTAACATAAATAATTTACTCAGAATTATACAAATTATCATACATCTGAGAATTAGTGAGACTATTTATATAAACCACTAGAGTCAACAATACTTATAAATTATCATCGTATTTGTATTTTTTTTATATTGACGTGTGTCGACGGGTGTTTCTGACAGCTATCACCCTTATTCTACCCCCCCCCCCCCACTCTCTCTCTCTCTCTTGTTCTCCCATTGCCCCTCTCCCTCTCTAATTCTTCCTCTCTTATAATCCTGTTACCTGCTTCTTTCCCATCTCCATTTTTATCCTTTCCTTTCTCAACCATTTACACTCGCACTGTCTTCTTCATTTTTCTATTCCTCTCCCTTCCATCTCCCACACTCCCTAAGCACATTCTCTCTCTCTCTCTCTCTCTCTCTCTCTCTCTCTCTCTCTCTCTCAGGTAAACGTCACTCGCCAGCTTTTTTAACTTTCCAAACAATTTCTACAAACACGTGTTTTGTTCTGGTCTGATCGAGGCTTTAAATTGAAAACTTTTGCAAACAAGAAACACCCGATTTTTCTGTATGGAAATGAGATAAGGGTTTGTGTGTGTGTGTGTGTGTGTGTGTGTGTGTGTGTGTGTGTGTGTGTGTGTGTGTGTGTGTGTGTGTGTGTGTCTCTATGTCTTCTTTTTATCACATCTCTCTCTCTCTCTCTCTCTCTCTCTCTCTCTCTCTCTCTCTTACATAAACACCCACCTGGATAAAAACACACAAACATTGTACATAAAACCCTAATTATCTCAACTACCCTTAATCGTTAATTACCAATTCACTTAACTAATCTCAAATCCTGTACGTTTGTCTCTTAATCCTGTCCCATAAATCCTTCCACTGAGGATAATCCCAGGGCATTATCTAATTAATCCAAGGTCACTTAACACTGTGGTTTATGTCAGGAAGAGAGACAGAGATAGAGAGAAGAAGAGAAATAGTAAGAGAAACAGTCAGAAATAGAGAGAGGAAGAGAAATAGTAAGAGAAACAGTCAGAGATAGAGAGAGGAAGAGAAATAGTGAGAGAAACAGTCAGAGATAGAGAGAGGAAGAGAAATAGTGAGAGAAACAGTCAGAAATAGAGAGAGGAAGAGAAATAGTGAGAGGAAGAGAGACAGAGATAGAGAGATGAATGGAGATAAGAAGCATGAGAACTAAACACACATTTAATATTCTTCTACCAATAATTACTTCAATAAATTCAACACTCACCAAGGACGGAATAATTCTAATATTGTTTCTTTTTCAATAATTCTCAAAATTATTCCACCATGACAGGCAATTACGTGTTTTCTATCTATCTATCTATCTATCTATCTATCTATCTGTGCATGTATAAACCTAATCTAATCAATGGCTGGGAACATATAAGCAAAAGTTTAGTTATGTTACCTTAGCAACAGTGTTTCAGTGTAATATAAACATTAATATTTTCTCCCTCCATCAGGATCCTCGTGGGGGGTGACCTGCCCGACGCTGGTGAGTACAGTATACAGTAGAGTATAGTACAAGGTTATGATGTAATGGCAGTCGCTAATGGCAGAATTGTGCTCTGTACCTGAGATCAAGACGGTGTGTACGTTAGCGGCAGAGATAAATCGAGTCAACCCTAACTGAGCTTAATTTAATCTCAATCAATTTTGCCGAACTTAACTTAATCTTGCCTAACCTAAACAAGCGCAAGTTTAATTAGCTTAGCCAAACTTACCTATTCTAATGAAACCTAACCTAACCTAACCTAACCTAACCTAACCTAACAAACATAACATAACATAACAATACATAACATAACATAACATAACATAACATAACATAACATAACCAAACAGAAAACGTTGAATAAATAAAATTTACCTGATTAGAAAAATAAATTATATAAAATAATTAATTCTAACTAATAATTATAATTGATCAGTAAAAAAAGGTCAAACATCAGAATTTGAATGAAAGGAATCCTGTCATTATCTGTTATTTTATTTAGTAATGTTTTATATTGTTATACTGTAGATATTCGTTATATATTCATGTGATGGGAAATTGGAAATATTGTGAATCTTTTGGGTCATGGGAGGTACTTGTTAGTGTCCCGAAGGCCTGACCTAACCTAACCTGACCTGACCTGACCTGACCTGACCTGACCTGACCTGAAATACAAGTCTGTGTGTGTGTGTGTTTATTTCTATCGGTAACGTTAGAGGCTTACAGATTTTCCTCCGTCCGTCAGTCCGTCTTTCCGTCTTCCCGTCTGTCCGTTCGTCCGTCCGTCCGTCCGTCCGTCTTTCCGTCTTCCCGTCTGTCCGTTCGTCCGTCCGTCCCATGCAAGATAATTAGCATACTTACACAAAAGGTATCCATGATAGACTAGTATAATATAGTTATACATATCCTTGGATTACCTTAATTAGGTTTGTCAAGGCCCTTCAATGTTTTGTTTTTCGTTTCGTAATATTTATTCTTCTCTTTTCCAATGTGGTTATTTAATGGTCAGTTGAGGAATATGTTTTGTATGTTATTGATTATTTGATTGTTTGCGTGTTTGTTTGTTTGTTTCTCTCTATTCCGGGATTTGAAGGTCAGTTATCCAAGCATGTTGTTGTTATTATTATTATTATTATTATTATTATTATTATTGTTGTTGTTGGTAGTAGTAGTAGTAGTAGCAGTAGTAGTAGTAGTAGTAGTAGTAGTAGTGGTGGTAGTAGTAGTAGTAGTAGTAGTAGCAGTAGTAGTAGTAGTAGTAGTAGTAGTAGTAGCAGTAGTGGTGGTAGTAGTAGTAATATACAATTTATTATTTCTATTATTGACATCATCAGAGAAATTAAAGGTACAGTATTTCATTTACCTTACCTTTCACACACCGATATTATACACTTAGCATTATGTGAGTATGTAGTTTTTCACATAAACATACATACATATTTTTATGTAATAACCACAAACTTTTATCGTCTTCTCGTATTTTTTCAATTATACATTTATCTTCTTCCTTAAATTTACTTTGCTATTCTTTTTTTTTTTCACTTGGCGGCGCTCCTACAGATGTATTGGTTTCCGATGCTTCTGTTCTTGTCGTTTATAGAAAAACAATTCACTGTGCAATTGAAGGTAAAATGTAAATGAATTTTAGTTTGAATATAAATGGTTCTTATACTTCAATATTTTCTGGGAATACTGAAGTGTGTATGTGTTTACACCTGCCCAGAATTGCATACACACACACACGTCATTTTTTTTATGATAGTGCATTTATATAACACGGATGAACACAATACAACTGTGGTATACGGCGTGTGCTAAAGGCAATGGAAACATTTATACTTCTATGTTAGCATCTCTCTCTCTCTCTCTCTCTCTCTCTCTCTCTCTCCCCTTATATTTTACAAAAAAAAAACACGACTAATTGAATATACAGTAAAAAAAATTCTTTGATGCAAAAAAAACAAAAAAAACAGGCAAACTCTGTAGCTGGGGAAAATAGTCATTAAATGCCCGGGAAAAAACTCACGATGTTATTAATGGTGGTTAAATTGTTGACCTTCATTAGTGTTAGGGAA
The DNA here is from genome assembly GCA_958450375.1 of Homarus gammarus. NCBI lineage: Eukaryota > Metazoa > Arthropoda > Malacostraca > Decapoda > Nephropidae > Homarus > Homarus gammarus. The sequence continues at coordinate 3,674,206 of CAUDMG010000372.1, forward strand.
AAAAAACCCGTGATCACAATGAACGGTTGGGAAAATATTTGTCGAATGTTTTAATTATTTCATTAGGGCAAAAATGTTTAGGGAAGAATAGGATTTGATGCGATGAATGAAATGTTTATTGAAACTTTTAAGGGTTTAGTGTAATGCTTATATACCTTCAAAGTTATATTTAATTATCTTATTAGTGTGTATTTCTTAAGGATTTTTTGATGCGATTAATTAAATATTTAGTGAAGAATATAATTTATCTTACAATGATTTACATAATTTACAGGAAGTGTTTAATTATCTAGCGAGGAAAAATGTTTAGGAGGGAAGAATGTTGATATGATGAATTTAAATGTTTATTTAAGTTAATGAGTCTTATCCAATGTTTATATATTTTGAAGGATATGTTTAATTAACTTAATGTGGGAAAACATTTAAGAGAAAAGTAATATAATTAGAGAAATGTTTATTATTTTATCTCGCAAGTGAAATGTTTAAGCGGAATGTTGATAGGAGTAATCAAGGTGTGTTTAATGTCAGGATCTCTGGAGTTTAATTTTGTGGTTATTTCCAGTTAAAAATGAACATGGGGTCGATTCTGAACGGTTATCTCTCTCTCTCTCTCTCTCTCTCTCTCTCTCTCTCTCTCTCTCTCTCTCTCTCTCTCTCTCTCTCTCATACACTGATTTTGATTCTTCCCTCCCTCCCTCCCTCTCTCTCACCTCTCTCTCCTTTCCTCTCCTCTACCCCTTTAGTCTCTCATACATTCGCCTTTCTCATTTTCTTTCTCTCTGTCTCTCATATTATCTCTCTGTCTCATTTTCTCCTCGTTTCTATCATACTAATAACAGTATCGTAAAGGGGATGGTACTATAACCTATACACACAATGGAGATATGACCCCAATATTGCTTATGCTATTTGTTATCAGAGTTTATTGTGTGACCTGAAGCAATATAAGTCTGATGGATGATTGTCTTTGGAACTGTTGTTGTTGTTGTTGTTGTTTTTGTTTTTGTTGTATTTTTGTTTTTGTTATTATTGTTATTGTTGTTTTTGTTTTTGTTGTTGTTGTTGTTGTTTTTGTTTTTGTTGTATTTTTGTTTTTGTTATTATTGTTGTTGTTGTTGTTTTTGTTTTTGTTATATTTTTGTTTTTTTATTATTGTTGTTGTTGTTTTTGTTGTTATTTTTTGTTGTTTTTGTTGTTATAATTATTATTGTTGTTATTATTATTAGTATTAGTATTATATTTATTGTTTCATTATTATTATTGTTATTATTCTTATTAATTATTATTCTTATTGTCGTATTTATTACTGTTATTAATGTTATTGATATTATTATCTTTACCATGATTGTGAATGAGAGAATGGGAGAGAAAGAGAAATAAGAGGAAACAAAGAGAAGCCGAAAGAATATGAGGAGATAACACAGTTAATTACCAAATGAGGGTCATTATGGGAGGAGTCAATCGTTATCTAAATGGTGACCTACGTGACCCTAGAGTGGGGGGGGGGGGGCGGTGATGCTCATTAACCTGTGTTGAGAAGAAAATTACCTTAAGGAGATTTAAATCTTTCTTTTATTTTCTTTCTCCTTATACTTGTTATTCTACATTTATCCCTGTCATTTATTTCTCTCTTCTCTTTATTTTATATTCATTTACTCTTTAGTTATCAGTGTGTGTGTGTGTGTGTGTGTGTGTATATGTGTGTGTGTGCATTTACAACCCAAATGACCAGACCTGTGCTCCCGAAATGACCATAAACAAGCCAGGGCACTGAAACGAGCCCATCATGGAGGAGATTGCCTCAACCATGCATGGGAGACCATCATCAAGACTGTAAGTGGTCATCATGCCACAGACCTCCAAGTGGCTAACCCTGAATTCTTTTCTTTAGACATTTTCGTTAACTCTTATGACCTGCGCCTTCAGATAGTCTTTCATTTCGCTGCCACTTTACTTGTAACAGTTTGTGACCTCCCAACTCTGTATGATGTCAATGGGCTAAAACTGTGGTTCCTCCATAGAAAGAAATATGTGATAAAATAAAGTTTAAAAATATCATTGAAAAAGGAAGCCTTGTTATTATTTGCTAGTTATTATGAGAAACCAAATTATGTAGACTCAAATAATAGAGAATTGGCAGTTATTTACTTGTGTTCTTCCATCATTGAAACAGACTATCCTCCCTGTATTGTAGTCAAAGAAGGAGCGAAGTGCAATTAACCTCAAGAAGTTGTAAAAAAAAATCAGACATATATGATCTCTGGACATGGGTATTATTGAGAGATTTTTGGGTCATGGGTGACTCATTAAACTTAGAAGTGACACCAGAGTAACTCAAGGTAGCTGTACTGATCATGGGTGAATGTTGTGTAGGTGACATGCGTTCCTATGTATTTATGAGGCTTATGGAAAACAATAGAATATATCAGAAGAAAATATTCGTTTGTGGTCAGGGAAAATTATCGCACTTCTTCTTGGTTTATCTATATCAGTGTGTCGGTGTATGTGTGTATGTGTGTATGTGTCGTTATATTAAGTTTGTGTGTATGTTTGAAGTGCATTTTTTATATGGGTCCACGTTTGTGTTTACTTATACTTGTACCTCAGTCACGAGAGATGTTTGATTCTTTGATCCGTTTATAAAACAGCATCATAATTATTATTTTTTAGGTACGTCCTAATTTTCATATTTACTATTTTTCAGCTTAAACAGTTTTTTTTTTTACAGTAAATTTAACATTTTCTTATTCTGAATTTATTTATAAAAGATTTTTCTAAATTTCCTCTCTTGATTTTGTCTTATTTTTCTTCTGCCCTTTTTTCTTAACCATCTTAGTTTTCTCTTATTTTTTTTTCTGCTCTCATTTACATTCTTAATATTGACATTAAAATAAAAACACAGGAAATTAACAGATACTTTCCCTGCATAAACTAAGGCAATATACTGTATTTTGTCACACTATTAAACAAATATTAATAACACAACAAGAAATAAAACACAACATTTGTTTTCATTACAATAAAAACAGGAAGAAAAATTAATAATTAAAACAGCAGACCTTACTATGAATTAATTACGTATTATTTCACTATGAGTTCAAATTATATTATCTTGTTGGTGTACAAAATTAAAGAAATTAATACAAACATTTCTATCAGTAAAATGCTAAAGTAGTTTAAAAATGCTAACATTATTATTAACAACATTTTTATGACACTGTTTTGCTCTTTGCTCTTTTTTCCTATATAATAAATCAAGCAGGAAGTCCATCAATAAAAGCAGACTATTGGTTCA
>CAUDMG010000372.1:3682500-3695000 GCA_958450375.1 Homarus gammarus
TAAGGAAAGCAATGATACCTTGGATGTACAGTAGTCTTAGCTGCGTTTTGCTGGAGAATTGGTCGTATGCCGGGTAGAGCCGAGCAAGTGGGTGGTGGTGGATCAGTAAGTCGGGGGATGATGTCTCATCATGTTTATATTTCATCATCACACTACTGTACCCACGTTTATTTAAATGACTGTCTGACTTTTTTAATCTCTAAGTCTAAAAACAGATTTGATGTTAGAAAAATAAACATAATGAATACAATTTAATTACGGGTAGGTCGGTCACGTGAAGAAATATTACCTAACCAAAGGGCATGGCCACTTACAGGGTATTGCAATTATTTTTCAGTAGTCATTTTAATTAATTACTGACCCCTGACCTTTGACCTCTAGTAATGGAGTCATCATAATACTGTGTTGGTTACAGGTATTGGTTCAATAAACATGGTAATGGGTGTTTATCAGGTAAAAATTGTCTGCAAGGAAGTTATATATATATATATATATATATATATATATATATATATATATATATATATATATATATATATATATATATATATATATATATTTTATGAAAATCCACAATAAAAACGTGGATAAAGACGAAAGCTAAGGTACTCCGTTGTTTCCATTTTCCCGTGTGATTTTATCAAGATATATATATATATATATATATATATATATATATATATATATATATATATATATATATATATATATATATATATATTGTGTGTGTGTGTGTGTGTGTGTGTGTGTAATCTTAAAGGATGATACACTAATGTTTAAAAAAATCCTAAAATAAAAATAATGTGAGAATGAAAAATTGAAATCTGAAAGTTTGGAAATTATATTTTTCACAAAAGTAAAGACAAATCACAAGTTAAATTTATATAGTTTAAAGAATAATGAAAATAAATAAGAAAAAATTAAATAATTGTAAACAAGTTAAAAAATGGTCGATAGTAAAACCAAATTTTCCCTAAAAAATAAAAAAAAAGATTGAAAAACTCCAAATCGAGTAGTATCAAAAGATTTTAAATTACATTAAAAATAAATTATGTAAACGTAGCCAAAACAAAGGATAAACAATTAAAACAGAGATACTGTTGAAGAAAGTAAAGCCAAGAGATAAGAAGAAACCACAAACAGCGACTAAGGTTGATGATGCAACATGTTAGTGTATAATAGCGTGAAATTTCGCTTGGAATAAGGACGTTTTTGTTGTGAGTAATGATTAAGGTTGATGAGAGAGAAGTAGTGAGGGAGAGATTGAGAGAGAAGAAAGAAAGACAGTGAGAGAGAGAGAGAGAGAGAGAGAGAGAGAGAGAGAGAGAGAGAGAGAGAGAGAGAGAGAGTACAATATTATAGAGAGGGGGGGGGGGGGGTGATCCAGACATGAACACGCAGACATGATTATTAAGGCATAGTTGTGGGCGCCACCTCCAGGGTGTGACTCTACTGTACACTCTAGCCCTCACCATGTAGACCACGCCAGTGCGGGCATTCACCCTCGTCTCTCGTTCCCTTCTATCTACCTCTCTTTTAGATGTTTTCGCCAGACGAACGTTCGTCCACTCTCTGCCAGCAGTGTCGGCGTCTAATTCAGAATATAATTACGCTATAGAAGATACGTCAGACTAACTTTCGCCAACTCTTTGCCCTTACTGGCGCTCTGTTATGGTGAGAACGTTTTGGACCCAACTCTACCGTAAAGAAAATATTCGGTGACTAGCCAAATGTGTCTCAGTCGCAGTAGACCCCAGTTGTAAGAGGCCCCAAGTCCTATTAGGCACTATTCTAGTCTGGCTAACTGATCTGGTTTGGGGCTAAGACCTGAGGGGACTCCAATTATAATCGTTTCTTTGGGTTTGTTTGGGGTAGACTAGGTGTGGTTGGGACTCACCAAGACTGGGGGTCTATCAGTACTAAAGTCTTATGAAACTGGGGTCTATTAGGTCTGGAACCTTTTAGGACTAGGGGGCTATTGGGATTGGGACCCATTTGGCCTACAACTAGACTTAACTGAAGAACTCTACCTGAGAAGACAAATAACTGACCTCACTAAAACAATAAGTGAGTGACTTTACTATTGTCTTAGAAACTCTCAAATCCCGATGAATATACTGCCCCTAAAATGATGTGAGAAACTCTACTTATGAGGTGAACTCCATGACAGTGTACAAAAAAAAAATTTACGTGAATTAAAAAGAGAATAATGAGAAACTACAGATTGAAATGTTCTCCCTAACTGAAAACTCTTCATTACAGAAAAAAAAACGACGGAAGTTAAGTACAAGAGAGTTTACGTGAAATAACTCTTAAGTGGAATTTTTTTTTTTGTGAAAGAACTTTACTTAAGATAAAAGTCATTTATATAAGAACTTCACTTTGGATATAATTTTACGTGAAAGAATTCTATTGAAGAGGATCGTCAAAGAACTCTACTTTAGTGGAAAGTTTAAATGAAGGAACTTAATACAACTTCATAATGAGGAAACTCTACTTAGAATAGAAATTTAAAATAGAAAAAAATAGATAGAATAAAACTTTGCATTATAAAACCCAGGTGGAAAAAAGTTCACGAGATAACTCTACATTAATTATAAGCTCTCTCGAAAAAACTTTACCTAAAAAAGAACTCTACTGAACATAAAACTTTACATTAATAACTCCATATCGAATAAAACTTTACATGGAAAGCTATGCATTAACAGACTTTACTTGGCATTATAAGTAACTTTACATAATTCACAAACTTTGCGTGAAATAACTTTAATTATTAACAGACTCTGCGTAATATAGTTTTGGTCATTAGGATATTTTACTAGATGTGACTCTTTTATTTAACAGACTTTACTTGACCAGACTTATAATTAACAGACTTTATTTGACAAGACTCTTATAGTTAACAGACTTTACTTGACCAGACTCTTATAATTAACAGACTTTATTTGACAAGAATCTTATAATTAACAGACTTTACTTGACCAGACTCTAATAGTTAACAAACTTTACTTGACAAAACTCCAATAATTAACAGACTTTATGATAACTCTACTTAATAAACAGACTTTTCTTCAGGTAGATATCCCAACTTAAAGACTTTACTCATGATAAAACTTTCCGTCAAAGACTTTACTCCAATTAACTGTTCATAATCAAGATATTTCCCTATGGATAAAAACTCTACAGACTTAACAAGATTTGAAGTTCTATTAATTAACAAACTCTACGTGTATATAAGGAGTCTTGCTAACATTATGTATTAAACTATATATAGAAATAACTCTACATTTGGTTAACTTTGTCAGTGGAGTCACTTATTTAACTACAGGTGTAATGATAAAAATTAGCACGCTCTTTAAAACTGTATATGGTGATTATGTAGAGTTGAAAACCATACACAGTCCTGCTATTTGACCCATAGCAGGTGATGGTGATAGCACTGTATGGTAGCAGCAGGATGACGGTGGTAATGGTGGTGATGGTGGTGATGGTAGTGGTGATGGTGGTGATGGTAGTGGTGATGGTGGTGGTATTGGTAGTAGCGCTGCAAGTGAGGGTAGTGCTGGTGGTGGTAAGCAGTGATTGTGGTAGTTGTGGTAGGTGTGCTGGTGTTGGTGATGACTACAAGGGCGGATCCAAGGGGGGGGGGGGTTCTGGGTGTCTGAACCCCCCCCCCCCCCTTATCATCAGAAATTTCTTATACTTTTCTTTAGTGCAGTATTGTAGTCAGTCATTTTTGTATAGTAAAAAGTAATTACTATTGACCTCAGAATATCTCTTGAATCCGCCCCTGGACTGTGGTGGTCGTGGTAGTAGTTGTGGTTGTGGTGATAGTGGTTTTGGCGGTGTAAAAGGTGATGATACCGGTGGTGATGGTGATAGTGGCACTGTACCCCTTATGGTAACAAGATGATCGTTATGGTGATGTTTAACGTTGTGGTTCTGGTGACACCATACCACCTAGAGCATGAGGATGATTGTGGTGGTGTTAGTGGTGGTGGGGGTGATGGTAGTGGCGGTGGAAGTAGGGACAGTATTATGCCACCTACAGCTACAGGAGGATGGTGACGGTGGTGGTGGTGCTGGTGTTAGTGGGGATGGTGGTGATGGTGATGGTGATGGTAGTGTTGGTGGTGGCAGTGGTGATGGCACTGAACCACTTACAGCAGGTGGAAGGTTATGGTGGTGATGGTGATGTTGGCTGTGGTGGTGGTGGTGGTGATGATGGTGGTGGTGGCTATGGTGTTGGCGGTGGTGTTCATGATGATGGCGGTGGTGGTGATGGTGACACTCTATCACCTACAGCAGGAGGAGAACAGCCGCAGTGCCCATTAGCAGACAAACGATGCTGACCTCCCATTGGTTAGCTGTGGAAAGAGAAACCATCGTTAAAACGTGTTTACATAACCAACCAATTAAGATTAATCTGTACCACAAACAGTAATTAACCATTGTTTATATATATGCAGTCACTTTGAGTCATTCTGGGTCCAACCATCATTGTGGTAAAATAAACAACTAATTGCACATACTACCTGTAATAATTGTTTACTTCAATAACTATGTAAGGTCGTTCACTTTACTGTCGCCTACTATATCTTATAATTATTTCTTAACTAATAAAGAGTGTTAGTTTGGGCTCATCAGTGTATAGGTCATTTTAGGTCATTCCATTGTTTAGGTAAGCAACCACTTAAAGTCACTCGGGCTCTGGTGACCTCACTTACTGAGTAATGTAACGAATTAAGACCTAATTAGCTTCTCCCCTCCTTAGGGATTAAGAAGCAATTAGGTCAAAGGGATAATTATTTCCCAGGTAACATAACTCGGTGGGGCGTCTGTGTGTATGTGTGTGTGTGTGTGTGTGTGTGTGTGTGTGTGTGTGTGTGTGTGTACGTCCTGTGTGATATACCCGAACTTATAAAGTATTTTTTTTCCCACAATTTACTTACTCTTCTCAAACTTTCACCCTCTTTCCTACTTTTTCCGACAAGTTATCTTACTTTTCTCAAATATTCCCCTAATTTCTTCCATTTTCGCCTCCCTCCCTTCTCTCTATCTTGCTCATTAAGGCACGTCATTCTTATTCGTGTTCCTCCCAGCACACTCCAACTCACTGGTACTGTATGACTCACGTTAAGACACTCAGGCTCGCGTGAATACATTGGTCTGTGCTCTCTGGATGTAATTATCTGAGGAGCTAAATTTGACCAACTATTTATATCTGATCATAACTCAAGTACGGAAAGAGTTACATGGTTCATACTCGGTGTGTATATGACAACCTCTAGATATATTTTGCTTATAGGGCATTCAAAAGGTCAAAGGTCAGCGGTGAAAGTAATTATCTGGCATGTATGTACAATATTTTTTCTTGGTTTATATATTCAGGGTCAAGAGGTCAAATGTTAAGGACATAACTTTATAATACTCATCATGATTTGTGATTCATACGTCGCTCGAGTGCAACAAAGTTAAAATCTGCCTCGCTGTTCTTTCGTATAGTAAATATTCATATCTTAGCTGGTATTTTATGGCATAAGGAAATAAAAATCCGTATAGGAGAGAGAGAGAGAGAGAGGGGGGGGGGTGGATATTGAATGTACTCGAGACAAAGAGGGAGAGAGAGGAATTTAATGGAAGGGACAGTAACAAAAAATTAAGGGGAGAGAAAGCCTTTGCAGCTGAAAGGAGAGAGAAAAGAAGAATAGGAGAGAAAGAAAGAAAATATTCGTTGCGAGGACGAGAAAGAAATATTAATAGCAACATTAGTAGTAGTAGCAGTAGTAGGAGTAGTAATGATAAATGAAGTGGTAGTAATAGTAGTAGTAGTATCGGTACCTGTAGTATAAATGCTAATAGTAGTAACAACACTCGTAATAGTTATAATGACAATAGTAGTAGTAGTAGTAAAAGTAATAACAGTTATAATGACAGTAGTGGTAGTGGTAAAAATAACAATACAGACACAGCTAAGGAAGTCCCTTATAAAGACGTCAATGATGAGACAGTGAGACGTAAACACTGTCCTGCCTCACTACACCTCACTTGACTCATGCTCAGCGTTACCATTCTCTCTCTCCTTTATCTCTGTCGGTAAACTATACGTGGAACACTTTCTTCGGTTTACGTAAGGCAGTTCATTAACCTTCCTCAGCGGGAGGTAATCTTCTTAATGCATTTGAACTGTTTTTTGACACCTCAAGTAAATAGAGAATTATATAGTAATAAGGTCTTCGTCTACACTGAAGGAAAATATACATAGGTTATTACTATATACATTATACAGTACATACCTGCTCTAAGGTAATGTAAACATTGTTCTTGGCCAATTATCTTCTCGTTCTCAAACCTTCAATGGAGAGTACCGCGAGGTATCCACTTATTGTAAACATGAGAAAGATTAGATATATTCTCCTGAAGAAATAACTAATATTAGAATGCGCTAAAATTGTGATTCAGACGAATAATAACAATGAGACTAAATAATATTACACAAAAGTTGCAATTTGTGGCAAAGTCCTGAATCACAACACAGGTGTTTAACAATAGTAGTAACCAACTCTGTACCTCACCTGGTTCACTTGATTGGCTGCCTCACATACCTGTCTCCATACGTTCAATGATCCATAACAATGTGAAAAGGTGAACCAAAATACCTTTCCTTATTGTGCGATATCCTTATATATATAACTTGATATGTTGAGCTACCAAATTACTAGTCATAGAATCTGGCTTTCAGTGTCTACATTCCAGATGGGGTCTAGTGGGCGAGTGGATACAGTGCTCGGCTCTTGTCTTTGGGTAATGGGTTCGCCCCTAGGCAGCTCACGTTCACCCAGCTGTGACTGGGAACCTTAGTTTACAGTCGAGGAAGTGGTAAGAGCTCGTACGCCTCCTCGTATATAGAACTGGGTTATATCTGCACATCAATTTCATTTTTCATAACGTAAATGCAAACAAATATCATTGATATCATTATCATCAATGATAATCTCATTATTGATAACATGAATTAGTTCTTGATAATTTCCAAGTCTGACTTCTTGGCCAAGGTAACCCATAAATTCTCCTCACTGACAACACTCTTGACGTAACGTATCAAGACCAAGCAAACTTGCTCCTATGTGGGAAGTTTCTAGTTTTATATTTTAAGAGATTTTCAACTCTGACTGTACAGTATTAGGTTTGGTTGAGGGTAAGTTAGGTTAGGTTAGTCTTAAGTGAGGTTGTGGATTTAAGTTTGCTGGAATTTAATTTAAGTAATTTAAAGGCTAAATTACGTTTGGTGGTAATAGTCTTGGTTAGGATTCGATTATGTTAGAGGTTAGCTTAAGCTTAGGATAAATCAAATCAGTTTACAGTTTGCTAAGTTAGGTTAGTTTAGACCAACTTACGTTCGGGTAAACTTAATTACATTGGGCTATATTAGATGAGCCAGTTTAATTTAGTTTAGATTATAAAATATTCAGATAGATTATGTATAGTTGGATTTATGTGAAAGTGAGCTGAACTTAGTTAACATAGTCGGGACTCTGTACTTCAGCCGACAGACTGATACTACTCGTGTCCGAATCATATAGTGAGGCTTACTTTTGTGTATAAATTCCTTTTTCCGGCCACTTTTTATTAAAGCTACGTTAGAAGGGGAAGGTCAAAAGCTACTGGAGAAAGAAGGGACATAATGACGCCAGTAAGACCCCTAAGGGCTTGAGATGAATGGGTCTTAGCCCTTTGTGGCTCTGAGAGAGAAGCCTCACCACCAGATACCCGAAGCCAACCATTGACGCGGTGGAGATGCCGGCGAGTAAATATAGCACTCTATTTTGGGGGATCAGGGGCGGATTTCGTATTTTAATCTTTTCTATTATTTGCTTACTAAATGTTTGTACAGGTGTTAGACAAGGGCATAATAAGTGACAAACTGAACTACAGAATAAAGGAAAGAGAGAAAGTAATAAGATGAAACGAGAAACTGTCAAAAAAAGGCGATGGCGAGGGTTTATTGGGTAGTTATTGACCTGACATAATTGTACAGGTGTGAAGCTTGGACTCTGGACTTACAGGAAAGAATATTATTGGATGTGTTTGAGTATAATAGTGAGGTTAATAGGATGTTGAATATAAAGGATGTCAAAAATAGGAGATGTTGAAGTGAAATAACTCAAGAGAGGTGACCATCTAACTAAAATATACCTATAAGGAAAACAGGAAGTGAAAGATTGATGGAAAGAGTAGAAAGAGTTGTATAAATCAGAGGTGGGTGAAGGAGGAAGAGCAAAGGACAAAGAAAGAGATAGAAAGACGTAGGGAAGAATGTTGGGGGTATAAACTTAAACAGCCAAATAACAGAGGTGTACAGTCACTCAAAAAAATATCTATCCAAAATTGTGGTGAAAAAATATGACACAATAGACGAAGGATTTTGACAACCCTACCGAGACAACAGGAGTCACAGTGTTCATTCTGAAGTTCATCGATCACCTCAAGTAGAGATATTTCTTTGAGTGGCTGTACATGAATACCAGGAGGTCATTACGTCGAGTGCGGTTTATAGGGATACAACAGTAGTAGGAGGGAATAAATGACAGGAAATGAAGAAAAAGTATCTATCTATCTGTCTGGCTGTCTATTTATTAATTTATCTAGTGTTTTATATTAAGTTTTAATAATTTTTACGGACTCTTAGAAAAAGAAACATTTATATGAGAGACTTTTTTTTATCTCGTTTATTCATTTTTGGTAAAATTTGAGAAAGTTTAAAAAATAATTATCTTTTACTTCTCTTTCACACTGAATATTAGACACCACATCTTACTACACCTAAAGACTGGTGACCCTTACGCTAACCTAACCTAACCTAACCCCTTCCCTAGGTAATATGAGGGTAGTTAATCTCCAGATGGTTATTTCTTTCTCTCACCTCACACCCACTCCCTCTCATCCCTCTCTCTTTCTCTCACCACACACCCACTCCCTCTCATCCCTCTCTCTTTCTCTCACCACACACCCACTCCCTCTCATCCCTCTCTCTTTCTCTCACCACACACCCACTCCCTCTCATCCCTCTCTCTTTCTCTCACCACACACCCACTCCCTCTCATCCCTCTCTCTTTCTCTCACCACACACCCACTCCCTCTCATTCCTCTCTCTTTCTCTCACCTCACACCCACTCCCTCTCATCCCTCTCTCTTTCTCTCACCACACACCCACTCCCTCTCATCCCTCTCTCTTTCTCTCACCTCACACCCACTCCCTCTCATCCCTCTCTCTTTCTCTCACCACACACCCACTCCCTCTCATTCCTCTCTCTTTCTCTCACCTCACACCCACTCCCTCTCATCCCTCTCTCTTTCTCTCACCACACACCCACTCCCTCTCATCCCTCTCTCTTTCTCTCACCTCACACCCACTCCCTCTCATCCCTCTCTCTTTCTCTCACCACACACCCACTCCCTCTCATTCCTCTCTCTTTCTCTCACCACACACCCACTCCCTCTCATTCCTCTCTCTTTCTCTCACCACACACCCACTCCCTCTCATCCCTCTCTCTTTCTCTCACCTCACACCCACTCCCTCTCATTCATCTCTCTTTCTCTCACCACACACCCACTCCCTCTCATCCCTCTCTCTTTCTCTCACCTCACATCCACTCCCTCTCATCCCTCTTCCTTTACACCTCCTGCCTCTCAGAACATTAAGCTCAGAGTTATCGAAATAAACACGTATGATTTTTTTTTTCCTGGAGTGAGTGAGTGAGTGAATGAGTGAGTGAGTGAGTGAGCGGTAGGAAACTGGTAGAGAAAGAAATAGAAATAACCTGGCACAGTTTAGAGAGAGAGAGAGAGAGAGAGAGAGAGAGAGAGAGAGAGAGAGAGAGAATATGAACGTTGCAGTACAATTAGGAAACATTTCGACACCAAAGTCACGCAGTTTCCTTTAGTACTTATAAGGCTCTCTAAACGTTTGAACCTAGAATGATGATTACCCTAGGATTATTTAGCTGAGGACATCCGACGACTCAACTAACATCCGACGACTCAACTAACATCTGACGACTTAACTAACAACTGACGACTTAACTAACATCTGACGACTCAACTAACATCTGACGACTTAACTAACAACTGACGACTTAACTAACAACTGACGACTTAACTAACAACTGACGACTCAACTAACAACTGACGACATAACTAACAACTGACGACTTAACTAACAACTGACGACTTAACTAACATCTGACGACTCAACTAACAACTGACGACATAACTAACAACTGACGACTTAACTAACATCTGACGACTTAACTAACATCTGACGACTTAACTAACAACTGACGACTTAACTAACATCTGACGACTTAACTAACATCTGACGACTTAACTAACAACTGACGACTTAACTAACAACTGACGACTTAACTAACAACTGACGACTCAACTAACAACTGACGATATAACTAACAACTGACAACTCAACTAACATCTGTCGACTCACACCTGTTACGTCTTTTGTTTTCTAATTGTTTAATTAAGGTTTCTATACTACCTTGATTCACCTTTAACAAGAGTCTTAGATAGATAGATAGATAGATAGATAGATAGATAGACGTTGTAATGAGATAGTTAATGCCTAAGAAAAATAGTCCCTACTTAAACTGCCTTATTGGTAGTTTGGCTCCAGGATAGACTTACCGTGTTATACTTGTTTACTGATAATGACCCTTAAGCCAATCTTAGCGCCCATAATGGAGACAAATTTTGCCAGGAAATTCGGGACAGGGAGAAAGCGGATGGGTAGATTTAGGAGGGAAGGGGAGGTAGGGGAGGGGAGGGGAGGGGGTTAGAGTTGGGAGGGGAGGTAGAGTAGGGAGGAAAGGGGAGATAAATGGGGAAGGGGGGGGGAAGTAGGGAGGGAAGGGGAGATAAGGTGAAGATGGGAGGTAGAGTAGGGAGGAGAGGAGAGGTATAGTGGGGAGGGGAGAGAAAAGAGGGGGAGACAGAAATGGGGTAAAAAAGGGAGGAAAGTAGAGAGGGAGGGTGAGAGGGAGGGAGAGGGAGAGAGGGACAGGAGACGGTAGTTGATTTTCTCCTCTTGGGTGATGAAAATTTGGTGGTGTATTAAAGTTGGCGGATGAGGAGGCCGACGGAACCGCCTGTGTGGCCGTGATCAGTTTGCTAATCAAACTTTTACGCTGAACAAGCATGGACGATCCTGAGGCCATGGATAGACTTACTCAGCTCTTTTACCCGCCCAAAACTCCACCCACCTACACACACCCACCCACCCACCACCCTCAGCTGCTTGTGGGTGGGTAGGTGATAAAGGATCTTCCTGGGAGGGAAAGTTTCTGTCCGCTAATTTCAGGCTTGGCTGACCTACCCTCGGTTAAATATGGGTTGAGCTGTGGTGTGTGTGTGTGTGTGTGTGTGTGTGTGTGTGTGTGTGTGTGTGTGTGTGTGTGTTTTTTTCCTTCTCCTTTCATTTGTTCGTTTTCTCACATGTATTTATTTCATCCCTCAAACTTCCGCCCCCTCTTTCTCTCCTTTCCTCCTCCCTTTATTCTTTCCTCGTCTCTCATCCTCTTCACTTCCTCCTACTTTTCCTCATCTCCTATCTACCTTCTGTCTTCCATTCCTCTTAACCTTCATTTTTCCTTGTTCCTTCATTTCCTCCTTTCTATACCTCCTTCTTTCATTTTCCTAATCCCTCCTATTTTTTCCATTTTCCTCCTTCCCTTTCTTCCTTCTTTTTCCTCTGTCCTCATTATCTTTACGAACACGGAAGAAGGAAGAAAAAGGTGAAAGAATCAATATCATTACAATAAACATGAATAAATAGTTTTTCACACACACACACACACACACACACACACACACACACACACACACACACACACACACACACACACTAACGAATTAATTTGGGAGGGTCATTGAAGTCACCATCAACCATAGTAAGAAATTCCTCCAAAAATAGTTTCTTAATACTACAAATTCAGGGAGGTGTTGACGAGTCCGGGAATTGTATAGTAATAATAATAAGAATAAGAATAAGAATAAGAATAAGAATAAGAATAAGAATAAGAATAATAATAATGGTGATAACATTGATGATGATGATAACAATGACGACGATGACCACGACAATAATGACGACCATAACAACTTTTTGTATTCTTACTAAACACAAGAGCAAAAATAATGTCCATTTTTTATCGCAGTCTTGACTAAAACACTTATACATTACTAAGTACAATGACTCACGACTGACTCAAGATAACTCACGACTGACTCAAGATAACACACGACTGACTCAAGATAACTCACGACTGACTCAAGATAACTCACGACTGACTCAAAGTAACTCACAACTGACTCAAGATAACTCACGACTGACTTAAGATAACTCACGACTGACTCAAGATAACTCACGACTGACTCAAGATAACTCACGACTGACCCGACAACCTCACGACTGACTCAAAGTAACTCAC
>CAUDMG010000372.1:3697500-3722500 GCA_958450375.1 Homarus gammarus
TGCCCCTCCCTGGGTGACGACCTCCCTCACTGTAATGATCATCCTGCTGTGAACTTTGGCTCCTGGTGACGGTGGAGATATTAAACCTGGTAAAACATTGTCTTCTCCTCCTCTTTTTGCCTTTAGTTGAGTCACCCCTGGCAACGTGTATATATATCTTCTTCTTCTTCTTCTTCCTCATTCTCTCCTTCTTCTTCTTCTTCTTCTTCTTCTTCTTCTTCTTCTTCTTCTTCATTCTCTCCTTCTTCTTCTTCTTCTTCTTCTTCTTCGTCTTCTTCTTCTTCTTCTTCTTCTTCTTCTTCTTCTTCTTCTTCTTCTTCTTCTTCCTCATTCTCTCCTCCTCTTTATCATCCGTATTCATCTCTTTCTACTCTTCTCTCTTCTTATCATTCCTTTCTTCTTCTCATCTTAACCTTCCATCTCCTCTTCTTACTCCATTTCCTCCTCATCCTCCACAACTTCCTTCCACTCTTTCTCCTTCTCCTCCACCTCGTTCTCCTCCTTCATCAGTTCCTCCTTCTCCTCCTCTCACCCCTTCTCCTCCTCTCACCCCTTCTCCTCCTCTCCCTCCATCTCCTCCTTCTCTCCCCCATCCTTTCCTCCCCCCACCCCCTCCTCTCATCCCCCTCCCCCCTCCCCCCTCCTCTCACCCCCCTCCTCTCCTCCCTCTCCCTTCCCCCTTCCCCCACCCCCTCCTCTCACCCCCCTCCTCTCACCCCCCTCCCCCCTCCCTCCCTCCTCTCACCCCCCTCCTCTCCTCCCTCTCCCTTCCCCCTTCCCCCACCCCCTCCTCTCACCCCCCTCCTCTCACCCCCTCCTCTCCTCCCTCTCCCTTCCCCCTTCCCCCACCCCCTCCTCTCACCCCCTCCCCCTCCCTCCCTCCTCTCACCCCCCTCCTCTCCTCCCTCTCCCTTCCCCCTTCCCCCACCCCCTCCTTTCACACCCCTCCCCCCTCCCTCCCTCCTCTCACCCCCCTCCTCTCCTCCCTTCCCCCATCCCCTCCTCTCACCCCCTCCCTCCCCCTCCTCTCACCCCCCCCCCTCCTTACCCTGGCCAAACCCTATATAACGCAGGTGTTTGTGTTGGTATATTGCCTTTATGTTCTAGCGAAGAGGAAGAGGATATTTAAAGTAGGGTTCCTTAAGGTGGAGGTTAATATACACAAGGTTAAGGGGAGAGTGTGTTTACTCTCTCTCTCTCTCTCTCTCTCTCTCTCTCTCTCTCTCTCTCTCTCACGGTTGGGTATAATGGTGTTATAAATTATGTTGACACTCATACTATCATATCATCGTAGTTTATTTGATATTATTTTTATATATTTTATCTCTTTTCACTTTTTTTCTTCTGAATTTTAACCAATATATCCTAACTTAGACGGAGTTCGTGGATATTTTGAAATCTCGTCCGTTTTTATGTCCGTGGTCTGTCCGTTGTGTAAGTTGCCTGTCAGTTGTGTCAATGGTTTGTCCTTTGTGTCCGTGGCTTGTCCATTTGTGTCTGTGGTCTGTCCTTTGTGTCTGTGGTCTGTCCGTTGTGTCCGTGGCCTATCCTGACCGTGATAACTGGTGAATGTGTTGATAGATTTTCATGAAACTTGATAATGGTCATGATTAAGACTGTCAGTATGGCGGCCATGACACACCCATTAAGACTGTCAGTATGGCAGCCATGACACCCATTAAGACTGTCAGTAACTGGTATGATTTAACAGAGTGTCTTTTAAACTTATGTCAGGGTGTATAAACAGTTAACCAATTGATTCACGGTGTTCGGGGTTGTATCACGTGCTCGAGTTAATATATATACAGCATGTGGTGTATATATATATTTGTGATTGATTTTCGGTGAGCGGATAGAGTTATTTAGCTGTCATGTCGTAACAGCCTATTAAAACATCAAACAACCGGACGCAGATGAAAATAAAATCACGTAGCCGTAATTAGACGCATTTTGTTCCAGATACGTTCGTTCATTTTTCCAGGAGAGAACATCAAAGACTTCCTTTTAGGCTGCGGTTGTAAAAGTGAGTGAAGTTGGTGGATGTGAACGGTGCCTTGTGGGGGCGTGGCCTGGGTGACCGACCTATCCAATTATTCGTCCACCACTGCTGTATGTTATTGACGTAAACATATGCTAGAATATACCTATAGAACCATATGTTTGTAACAATATATGGGTAGAAATAATGGGTTGCTTACGTCTTTGTGTGTATAGAGATTTAGCAGTTTGTATGGGAGTATAGATAGATGAAGAATGTATTAGTGTGGTTTTGTTTAGCTAGATATATGTGTAGGTTTATATGTAATAGTTCTTATGGAAATAATATACTAAGTCTTTTCTTTATGGGGGTAGAATATGATATGTACCCATGTAAACAGATATCTTACATGAGCAAATGTTTTTAAGAGTTGTGTACGGATGTGAGAAACTAACTTATATACAAGTCAGAGCATATACAATACATACGCTTGTGAGTATAATGTAGTATATCTATCTACCTATACACATTATGAAAGGTATTTGTCGTAGGTTTCTTCTATCTTACTTAATATTTATACAATTCTGTCCATAAATTCAATTATTAGTAAGAATTTATCAAGACTTAGCATAATTATTAGAGTATCGCTTATAATAATTTTAATAGCGAGTATATGGAGGAGAATGGCATTAAGAGGACTGTGTGTGTGTGTGTGTGTGTGTGTGTGTGTGTGTGTGTGTGTGTGTGTGTGTAATGATAAAGTCAGCAGGTGGTGGGGTAATGCGGATATCATGTTAAAAGTCCCATAACTCATACAGTATTGATATAAGACTGACTACAGAACTTGGTTAGGTTAGGTTAGGTTAGATTAGGTCGAGTTGGTTTAGTTTGGGCATTCCAACTCATTAACTGGATATTTTGTTTCATCCAATTATTTATTTCATTATCCTCTCATCATCCATTATTTTCTCTCTCTTCCTCCTTCCTTCCCTCACCCATTAACTTCTCTTACCTCCCTTCCCATTAGAATATATCAGTCACCATTATTTTGTCTCACTCACTCCCCTCCCATTGCAACTAATCTACATACTAATTACAGGTAGGCAAAATTACGTTGTTGGTAAAAGTTAATGTAATCGAATTATCTCATTGGTTACCTTTTATTCGGGAAGAACACATTAAAGTGATGAAAGTGGAATGAAAGAGAGAGAGAGAGAGAGAGAGAGAGAGAGAGAGAGAGAGAGAGAGAGAGAGGCAGACAGACAGACAAACAGACAAACAGAGAGAGAGAGAGAGAGAGAGAGAGAGAGAGAGAGAGAGAGAGAGGAGGCAGACAGACAGAGAAACAGACAAACAGAGAGAGAGAGAGAGAGAGAGAGAGAGAGAGAGAGAGAGAGAGAGGCAGACAGACAGACAAACAGACAAACAGAGAGAGAGAGAGAGAGAGAGAGAGAGAGAGAGAGAGAGAGAGAGAGAGAGAGGAGGCAGACAGACAGACAAACAGACAAACAGAGAGAGAGAGAGAGAGAGAGAGAGAGAGAGAGAGAGAGAGAGAGAGAGAGAGCAAAGGAAAAAAACTTGAGAAAAAGACAAATATAATAGATTTCTCCTATTCCACTTTTTCTGACTTTCACCTGGGTAAGATCTCAAGAAAAACATAGGTTCTGAGTTGGTGTGCAGCAAGGCGAGAAAGTGGTCAGAGTCTGATTAAGTCAAGATCTAAAACTAATATCAGGAATTAAAATTTGACTTGCGAGATTTCTTTTTTTAATTAAGTTTTATAAATATTAAAGTCTTATGAATTACCTGGATAATTGACTACCTAGTTGTTCATCGGAATATTAACCTAACCTAACGCTAATTTAACCTAACCTAACCTAATCTAATCTAATCTAACCTACCCTACCCTAACCTAACCTAATCTACGTTCTAACTTAACCTAACCTATCCTAGCATAACCTAACCCCTCTAGTAGTGTTAGGGTAGTTAATCTTCAGGTGAACTAGAGGTGTGTAATCTGTTCCTTTCCTATATACCTGAATACCTGTGTTTAATTAGATCATGTTTGGTCTAGTTGCATCCATGATTTATTCTTGTTATTTTTGGTGTATATATTTATGTATCTATTTCTCTCTATACTATATTGATTTATTATATATATTTCTACTTGGTAATTATTAATCTATTTTTTTATTCACTGTATTTATCGCCAAGAGTGACATACTTGTCTCGGCTCACCTTCAGACAGTTTCCTCTAAGTCTCATCCGGATTAGTTATAATTTAAAATACTTGCAGCGGGTCAAAATATACGTGGTTTTTTATTGTGCGATGACCTTTGACCTTTCGTAATCGGATCGTGTCCAGGTGGAAAAACAAAAACAAAACAAAAATAAAAATATTAATAAAAAAACGTGTGGGTGTTGTGAACTAAGGTGCTGAACCTGCCGCCTGGACCAAATATCTGCTGTAAAATTCTCCAACTCAACTTTTAATAATAATAATAATAAGGATTATTATTATTATAAAAGAAGGTCCATAGGCCTGACGTCAAGTTGGGGTTGGTACGTGTACAGCATACAGTATATATTAAGCCTTCAGTACGCAAGGAGGAAGTATGACTGCCACTGTTCTCGACAGTTTGACTTCCTTAATTGTAATGGTAGATATCCATTTACAATTGGTGGAACCAACTAGGGACGCCCTGGGCACGAATCAATGACCTTTTGGATAGGAAACGAACGAGTGAATATGGCGATCACCTCCTGTCTTTAGGGCTACTTGTTCTACCCGGGATACAGTCCACCCAGGTGTAAATGTGGACTCAAATTGCCTTTTGGGAAGTTCACGCTGCCTCCTGACGCACCAGAAGCTTAGTACTGAACAGTATACACTTTTGTATCCACACTGTCTCAACCGGACAGTCATGCCTATGGGGCCACCTTCGCTTTCTTATTAAGAGTATCCAAATATTTGTACCCTTCCCCTCTCTCTCCTCTTCTCTCCTCTTCTCCCCTCCTCCCCTCTTGTACCCGCTTTATTTCTCTCCTTCCCTCTCTCCTCTTGTACCCCACTCCTTCTCCTCTCCCCTCTTTTCTGAGGAGTGTACAGTAAACGCTTGTGTAACAGTATATCCATAAGCTGGCTTGAGGTATTTGTATTGACTCGTATTGTAAGTGAATCACCTGATGTGTTGATATGGTGAAGGTGGGTCCCATCGGCACGACTGCCCGTTAGGAACAGTGTGGATACATCACACTGTATACTAAGCCTTCGGTACACAAGGAGGCAACATGGCCGGTACTGCACTCGACCGCCTTCTCTGGGTGAACTGGGAGCGCCCGGGAGCCGAACCATCGACCTATGGAACAGGAGGCGAGCCCTGTATCCACTAAACATGACCCCTTTACCTGTAGGTGTGACACATGGCACTCTAACCATTAGCTGTGACACATGACACTTTAACCATTAGGTGTGACACATGATACTTTAACCTTTAGGTGTGACACATGGCACTCTAACCATTAGCTGTGACACATGACACTTTAACCATTAGGTGTGACACATGACACTTTAACCTTTAGGTGTGACACATGACACTTTAACCTTTAGGTGTGACACATGACACTTTAACCTTTAGCTGTGACACATGACACTTTAACCTTTAGCTGTGACACATGACACTTTAACCTTTAGCTGTGACACATGACACTTTAACCATTGGCTGTGACATTTGACACCTTAACTTTTAGCTAGCACATGACACCTTAACTCTTAACACTGAAATTTCTTATTCTCCCATGGAAGAATGTTAGAGAAAATGTGAGAAAATGTGAGAAAGTGTGTGAGAGAGAGAGAGAGAGAGAGAGAGAGAGAGAGAGAGAGAGAGAGAGAGAGAGAGTCTAGACCAGCAGGTGAACCAGTGACCCGCGTTACAACACATCGCCCTAAAACACAACACTAATTTTAAAGATAGCTTCTCCCCCCCCCCCTTTCAGCGACCCAGGGGAAAGGTTAAAGTTCCTAGTCTCTCTCTCTCTCTCTCTCTCTCTCTCTCTCTCTCTCAATGTTTTCTATGCCTTGTCATATTCTTTATCTCTCTCTCCCGGTTTCTCTTTCTTCCTATTTCTTTCTTTCTCTTTCTCTCACTTTTACTATAATCCCAGTCTCTTCCTTCTCTCGTTTCCCCTCTTTTACTCTCTTCCCTCTCACTTTTCCCCTCTTTCATCCTCTCTCCACTCCCCTGTTTCTTCTCTCCCCTCTCCCTCGTCACTCACCACCTCCTCCCCTCTCCCCTCTCCCCACCTCTTTAGTCTAAACGACGGCTCATTTCTCTAGGGGGGAAAATACGAAGAGTGAGGGGAGGTAGGGGGTTGGGGGGGGGTGAGATGAAGGAAAGGGGGTGGATGAGGGGAGGAGAAGGGGGGAGGTTGAGGGGGGAAGTGAGAGAGAAGGTTTTAGAGAGTGAGGGGAGGGGAAAGGGAAAGAGGAGATGGGAAGGGGGAGTAAAGAAGATGTAAAGGGAGACATGGTGGAGGATAAGGGTGAAGCAATATATAAAATAATGAATCATATATAAAAAAGTAATTCTTATAAAAGTGAATCATACAAAAGTAATTCATATAAAAGTGAATCATACAAAAGTAATTCATATAAAAGTGAATCATACAAAAGTAATTCATATAAAAGTGAATCATACAAAAGTAATTCATATAAAAGTGAATCATACAAAAGTAATTCATATAAAAGTGAATCATACAAAAGTAATTCATGTAAAAGTGAATCATACAAAAGTAATTCATATAAAAGTGAATCATGCAAAAGTAATTCATGTAAAAGTGAATCATACAAAAGTAATTCTTATAAAAGTGAATCATACAAAAGTAATTCATATAAAAGTGAATCATGCAAAAGTAATTCATATAAAAGTGAATCATACAAAAGTAATTCATATAAAAGTGAATCATACAAAAGTAATTCATATAAAAGTGAATCATACAAAAGTAATTCATAAAGTGAATCATACAAAAGTAATTCATATAAAAGTGAATCATAAAAAGTAATTCATATAAAGTGATTCATACAAAAGTAATTCATATAAAAGTGAATCATACAAAAGTAATTCATATAAAAGTGAATCATACAAAAGTAATTCATATAAAAGTGAATCATACAAAAGTAATTCATATAAAAGTGAATCATACAAAAGTAATTCATATAAAAGTGAATCATACAAAAGTAATTCATATAAAAGTGAATCATACAAAAGTAATTCATATAAAAGTGAATCATACAAAAGTAATTCATGTAAAAGTGAATCATACAAAAGTGAATAATAGAAAAATTAATCATATATAAAACTGAAACAAAATGCAAAAAAAGTGAAAAATTATATAAGTATAAAATCATATAACAAGTGTAACCATATGGCCAAAAAATAATAGACAGAATATTAAAAAAAAAGGTGACAGTATTTCTCTCTGTCTCCTTAATGTATTTGTATCATAATAACCATCAATTATGTGACATCCGGCGACCTCTAATTGGGTCGTTAACAGCGATGTTGCTACTGACGACAACATATTTATTAAATTAAGGATGACTGCTTCTGATTGGCCGGGACTAGTTAGTGAATCAGGTTGTCTGGCAGAAAATAGAGTGAGAGAGAGAGAGAGAGGGAGTGAGATAAAGAGAGAGAGAAGATTAAGAGCAGTAGAGAAAGAGGGAGAGAAAAAAGAGAGGTAGAGAGGAGATAAAAAGAGAAAGAAGATAAAGAGAGAGAGAGAGAGAGAGAGAGACGGATAAAAGTGAATAGATAAAACAAAATGGATAAACATGTAATTAAATAAAAACAGAAACATAATTAAGAATAAGAAAGATGTACAAAGAAAAAAGAAAAGAAAGAATACAAAAACAAGAGAACAAGAAAGATTTTAGGAGATAGAAAGAAAGAAAGAGAGAGAAAATTGAATAGAGAATAAGAGAAACAGTTAGAGATAGATAAAATAGAAAGATTAACAGGTTTGTACATTTGTCTTTTGAACGAATGGCACACAGAAGAATATGATAAAGAGTGTTCATGTTAAAATTAATCACTGAAGAGTCCATTTGTAAGTTAGTATAGATATTAAAATGAATTAGGACAACATAAACTGATGGAGGTTAGGTTAGGTTTGGTTAGGTTTGGTTAGGTTTGGTTTGGTTAGGTTAGGTTTGGTTTGGTTTGGTTAGGTTTGGTTTGGTTTGGTTTGGTTAGGTTAGGTTTGGTTTGGTTTGGTTTGGTTTGGTTAGGTTAGGTTAGGTTTGGTTTGGTTTGGTTTGGTTAGGTTAGGTTAGGTTAGGTTAGGTTAGGTTAGGTTTGGTTAGGTTTGGTTTGGTTTGGTTAGGTTAGGTTAGGTTAGGAGGGTCATAAACAGACTGATAAAGAGATACAGCGGAAGGCTAAAGTGGTAGTGATGCCGTGAAGGGGTGTGGTTGTGTGGTTGTGTGGTAGTGTGGTGGTGTAGTTGTCCGGTAGAGTAATGCTCCTTCCTTCCTTCCTTCCATCCCTGCCTCCCTCCCTCCCTTCCTCTTTTATCTCCCTCCCTTCCTCTTTTCTCTCCCTCCCTTCCTCTTTTCTCTCCCTCCCTTCCTCTTTTCTCTCCCTCCCTTCCTCTTTTCTCTCCCTCCCTTCCTCTTTTCTCTCCCTCCCTTCCTCTTTTCCCTCCCTCCCTTCCTCTTTTCTCTCCCTCCCTTCCTCTTTTCTCTCCCTCCCTTCCTCTTTTCTCTCCCTCCCTTCCTCTTTTCTCTCCCTCCCTTCCTCTTTTCTCTCCCTCCCTTCCTCTTTTCTCTCCCTCCCTTCCTCTTTTCTCTCCCTCCCTTCCTCTTTTCTCTCCCTCCCTTCCTCCTACTTTCTCATTATTTCTCTCATCTAACTTCAATATACTTACGATAAATTCATAAATATTCCACTCAACTTATTTTATTAGCTCATCTCAACTCATCTCAGTAACTCATAATCTCATCTAAATTTGTTGTGAACCAATCTTAAACTTTTTATTACATGCCAATAAGCTAAAGTTTAGACCCAGTTAAAATACTGTTCCTTAGCATAAGAAGTTTGCTCTCTCTCTCTCTCTCTCTCTCTCTCTCTCTCTCTCTCTCTCTCTGCCTCAGTCTATCTGTCTGTCTGTTTGTGTATCTCTGTCTATCTGTCTGTCTGTCTGTCTGTCTGTCTGTCTGTCTCTATTGCACTATCATATGCCAATATCACTTAAGGCAGCCTGACTTAGATGCGTTTATCCACAAGTAATTAAAAGTGGGTGGCCTAGATATCCGGCTTTCCGGTTAATTATATGAGGTTACCTTAGTTATCCGGCTCTTCAATTAGTTATATGATGGTCACTTTGATATCCGGCTCTCTGGCTGGTTAATATGCTGTGATTTATGTATATTACTTCCCACATTAAATACTATATAAAGTAGCTGCTTATTTTTCCCATCATGGCAGCTGAGTAGAGGAAGGGAGAACCACGGTTAAATAATCACATTAATAACACACAACTCTAGTTATCATATTTAATCATACTATAACTAAGATCACTTATTGTTATTATTTTTTTTTTTCATATAAATGTAAGTCTCAAATAAAAGACGAATTGGCAACTACTAGACTGAGGCAGGCACGGGTCGTGCCTCGTGTTGTCATTAGTTACTGTCAAGCAGTCGTAGGGTGTGTATGTCTTGTGTGGCTGTCATATTGATATCGTTGTTTAGCTTTTTTTAAGTTGTCTGTCTGTCTGTGTCTGTCTGCCTGTCTGTCTGTCTGTCTTTCTGTCTGTCTGTATGTCTGAAACAACTATACCCACGTTGATGATCACCAAATCTTAGTCATATTTCTCTGATGACGTTACACAAACACTTCCAAAAGGCTATCAATAAGGATTTTTTTTTAACTATTTCTTATTTTATTTTATTATTCATTTATTTATTTTTATTTATTTTTGCAAGAAGTATCACTCAATTTTTTTTCTTCAAGTTGTCACACATTTTATGGAGAGTACAAACAATAGCTCTCGGCCCACCCCAAAAAAATCGGAATGAAGTTCACTGTTAATTAAAAGTTTGATGTAGCTATTGGGAGTGACTTAGAGGACAGAGGTTGACTTATATGTCCAATATGTCAGGGTAGGTGGAGGGAGTGGGAGATGGGAAGGAAGAATGAGGAAAAGGAAGGGAAAATGATGAATGAAGAGGGGGGAATATTGAGAAGAAAAGGATGGAAGAATGGAAGTAGAGAGAGGAGGAAAAATGGGGAAGAACTG
Organism: Homarus gammarus; assembly: GCA_958450375.1. Taxonomy (NCBI): domain Eukaryota; kingdom Metazoa; phylum Arthropoda; class Malacostraca; order Decapoda; family Nephropidae; genus Homarus; species Homarus gammarus. The sequence continues at coordinate 3,707,780 of CAUDMG010000372.1, forward strand.
AAAAAAGGGAGGGAGAGGGAGGAGGGTAAATTGGGAAAAATGAGAAGGAAGGGGGAGGAGAGAAAAGGGGGAAGAAGGAACCTTGTGTAGGGAGGAAAAGAGAGGGAGTGAAGGAAAAAGATAGAAGGGAGAAGGAGGAGAGGGAAAGGAAACGGTGAGTGAAATGAAAAGGAAGAGGGAAGGGAGAGAAGTGAAGAAAGAATATGGATGGGATGGGGAGGAATGAAAACGTGAGTAACGAGGAGGTAGAGGAAATGGGGGAAAATCGATGGGGGGCGGGTGGAGAGAAGGGGACGATTGGGGGAAAGAAGAGTGGAGGGAAGAGGAGGGAAAAGAAGGGTGAGGAAAGTGGAGGGTAGAAGAAAAATGAACAGTGAAGAGGAAGGGGAGGAGGAAGGGGAGAGGGAACTAAATGGAAAAAATGGGGGAGGAGAAGGGAAGGGAAATGACGAGAGTGGAGGGAAGAAGAGAAGGAAGGGTAGGAAGGAACAGGGAACTGAGAGAAGTAAAAGGAGGAAGAGATGAATGTGGAGAAAATGGGAAAAGAGAGAGGGAGAGGAGAATGGAGGAACTAGAGTGAGGGAAAGGGGGAGAAGTAAGGGAGGGAAAAGGGATAGGACTGGGAGGTAAAGAGTGAATGAGGGGTAGGGAAGGGGCGAGAAAGGGAATGGGAGGCGAAGAGAGAGGAGGGAGAAAGGATGGGAGGGTAAGAAGAAGTAGGGATATGGAATGGGAAGGCAAAGGAGTGAGAGGGGAAGAGAGACGAGTCCTGTATCAGTTTGTATATAATCTGACTATTTCTGCAGGGGGTTGTACTATTGACAAGGAAACATGGGGTATTATGATATGTCGCACTTGGAGGTCAAAGGTCAAATTTGACAACAGGTGTATGAGTTAGTACGAGGTTCTTGATATGTCAGACTGGCAGAAAGAAAACGACACGAAGCTGTAGATAAATACAAACAGAAATAATACAAAAATAAAACAAACAAATAATGAATTACATTAAACAACCAGAAAATAATACAATATAATATTTTTTTTTTTAAGGTAGACAACGAACAAAAATGTAGAAAAGAAATATAACAGATAAGTAACAAAAAGTATAGAGAAAATTTGAGAAACATTTACAAAAAAATATTAAACAACCAATTACGAAAACATTATGTTAAATAAAAACTCTGATTGGACTCCAAATTTAAAAAAGATATCTGTAAAGGAGAGGAAACGATTAATATACAATAGTTACTAAAACACATACAAATACGACTTACAAAAAAAATCACTAAAATAAAACATTAAGACAACACTTCTAACACTGAGAGCCACAATCCCTCACCAGCCAATCTTGTGGTATTTTCTTTTTCATCCACCAAGAAAAATACCTTGAGACGCACAAATCCCCTTAACCCCCGACGGACATGTTGTCGTCAGGATCGAGAAAAGAAAAAACTCGTAAGATAAAATTTCCTCGTAATTATTGACACATTAACCTGGATTCTTAAAATAAAAGTTGTATGTTATATTTTCTTGTAGTTAATGAATTAATAACTTTATAATGTCTTAAGGAACCCGAATTCTTATGGTAAAATATCGTAATTTTTTTTCTCGTAAGTATTGAATTTAATTTTTCTATTCCTAGTGTATCGTAAGTTTCATCTATTATTTTTTTTTAGTTCATGAAATTAAAAAAATTAAACTAAATTTAGTATGATAGTAATTTTTAGGATTATTGTAGATACGATATGAACACTTTATTTACACACACACACACACACACACACACACACACACACACACACACACACACACACACACACACACACACAGTATCTCAACAACTTTAAACCCCTTTGACATGACTCCTTAGGGCGACTGGTTGTCTTAAGGAATTTTTGCGACTTAAGTTTTTAGTTAGAAAGGAAAACTCTTGTATAATCTCGTCCTGACTTAACCCAGCAGCGACCGTCTAAGTTCTTAACTCCCTGTCTGTTTCTGTCTATCCATTGTTTGGTTTTTCTTGGTGTGTGTTTGTTTTTTTTGGGGGGTAGGAGAATTTTTTTTTTGTTTGAGTTGTATGTGTGTTTGTGTGTGTGTGTGTGTGTGTGTGTGTGTGTGTTTGTGTGTGTGTATGTGTGTGTGTGTGTGTGTGTGTGTGTGTGTGTGTGTGTGTGTGTGTGTTTATTGGTAAGGGAGACATAAGAGATAGAAGGAAGTCTGTTTCCTCTTCATTTTCTTCTTTACTTTCTCCTTTGCTTTCATGTTCACCTTTTCCTTCACTTTCTCTTTTACTTTCTCCTTAACTTTCTCCTTTACTTTCACATTTACTTTCACCTTACTTATCCTTTACTTTCGTCTTTAATTTCACTTGTACTTTCTCCTTTGCTTTCACCTTTACTTTCTCCTTTACTTTCACCTCTACTTTCACCTTTACTTTCTACTTTACTCTCACCTTTACTTTCACCTTTACTTTTTACTTCACTCTCACCTTTACTTTCACCTTTACTTTCTCCTTTGCATTCTCTATCTCGTAGGCATTTATTATAGATGTGACAGAACCCAATTTGTCTCTCGTAATGGATCAGGTAAATTTAATCTCAGAAACATGTACCAAGTTCTTTCGCCCAGGTATTTTTATGTCTTATTTTTAGCTCTTTATTTATTTTACATTTATTTTCTTTGTCTGAAATTGGTAATTCTTTTTCGTTTTGATTATTTCGTTTTTTGTGTTATGTCTTATCAAAATTATTCGTGTTTTTTATGTCTGTTTTATGTGGCTTTTGTGTTGTATGTTTCTCCTTTTTATTATTTTTTGTGAGTTTTTATTTATTTTTTTTTATCTTAATGTTTTTATATTTTAGTTTTTATGTAAAGTATTTTTTTTATTATTTTTATCATCTCTCTCTCTCTCTCTCTCTCTCTCTCTCTCTCTCTCGCCTGGAAAAAATTAGGAAAATGAAAAAAAAAACAGAAACAACTTGAAAATTTAAATAAAAACAGATTATTAAAAATACCCAAATATTAACCGAAACGAAAAAAAGAAGAAAAAAATATTGAAAAAAATATATATAAAACTCAAATTAAAGAAGAGAGAGAGAGAGAGAGAGAGAGAGAGAGAGAGAGAGAGAGAGAGAGAGAGAGAGAGAGAGAGAGAGAATTATCCCAGACATATAGAGTAAGGAGGCAGGCATCTTGGCAGGGCAACACCACGCACTATATTTTTGGCCTATAATCGCCTATATTTTGGTGTATAATTGGCGGTGTCGGAACTATCTAACTACCCTACGACCCACAGGGGAGAGACGTCATTAACTACTGTGATTATACCAGTGGGACGGTGGCAGGAGAAGAGGAGGGGATGAGAAACGGGAGAGAGGGAGAGTGAGGAATGGGAGAGAGTGAGAAAGGAGGAAGGAAGGGGGGTAGGGACATAAGGATAGGAGGGAAGGGGTGAGAGGGAGGGTGTAGGGAAGGAGAGAGGGAGAAAGGGTGAGAGTGAGGGGTAGAACCTAGGGAGATGGAAAAGAGAGAGGGGTTAGGTAGGTAGGGATGAGTGGAAGAGAACATTGAGTGGGGTGAGAGGGAGGGTGTAGGGAGGGAGAGAGGGAAAGGAGGGTGCAAGAGGGGGGGGGGGGTAGAGGAGAGAAGGATTGATGAAAAGGTGAAGGAAGAAAGGGGGATAAGTGACAGATTGAAAAGAAAGGGAAGGAGAGACGGGTAGAGAGAAAGGAGGAAAAGAAAGAAGCAAAAGGGTAGAAGAAAGGGAAGAGAAGAAAGAGAGAGAGAGAAATAAAATTATGTTTTCTCTCTCTCTCTCTCTCTCTCTCTCTCTCTCTCTCTCTCTCTCTCTCTCTCTCTCTCTCTCTCCAATAAAGAACAATTATTATTATTTATCTTTAGGCTTTAATCATTATGTATGCTATGTAAGAATTTCGCTTTCATTAAAATCATAAATTGAGTTTATTTTAACAAACTATGTAAGCTATAAATTTCTTCTGATGTGTTTTAAATGGCAGCGTGCTTATATTAGCCAAAATTATATAAATCAGTAAACTTTTCATATTTAAATTTTTTTCTTCACATTTCTGTAAACTCGTTTCAATTTAAATCTTAATCCACCTTGGGTTAAAGCTCACGAAAAACACGGACTATTACTTAGTGTCACGCTAATACAGTGAAGAACGTGTAAAGTGATGAAATACCTCGGAAATAGTCGCTAAATACAGGTATCTCAATATTATGAAATCTCACGCAGAGTAAATGAAAAATAGCCCCAAAAAATGTTTATTTAGTTTATATCGAAATTCACACAGAGAAATTAAACCCAGAAGATACAAATTGACTCAACTAGGAACAAAATTGCATTAAAACCTCGTGATTGTGGAAAATTATGGGATATGACTTAAAATCATCAGTTTTCCCGAAAGCCGCAGAAAATCACTCATAATTAAATCAAGTCACGTATTTCTGTGTGATATTGACTCATTCTATACGAGATCACTCAAAAGCACTCAAACTCAAGCTAAATCAAACTGACCCACGCAAACCCACACTGAATTGCACGTTAAGATATTCAGAGTCACGCAAACCCTCCACATATCTTGCTGGATGACTCAAAGAAACTCATGCTAACGTATTACGGTGAATAAGTCACTCATAGCCACGCGAATATCACGTAGATTCATGCAAGAAAACACACACACTAAAATCACGGTAAACTACGGTAAAATCACTAAAAATCCCAAAATACTACGCTGAAATCACCCCAAAATGACGCAAAACTACGCTACAATCACTATGAATCACACGAAACTACAATACAATCACCAAGAATCACAGAAAACTACGGTAAAATCACCAAAAATCACAAAACAACGCTAAAACCACAAAAAATTACACAAAACTCCGCTCAAATCACCGAAAATCACACAAAACTAATCTGAAATCCCCCAAAAGTTCCAGATTCACGGAAACTAGACTATATCATTAAAGCCAATTCCTTCCAAGATTCGGACGTGTGGATAAACGTACATCTTTCTCACTAAGGTAAATATATTTGAGTGGTCGTAAAGGCCAAACTGGGGAGAGTTATAAATAGTGATTACAGCCTTAAGGATATCCCCGGGTTATGTATTATGGGGGAGATAACCTTGACGGGGGTTATGTAGTGGAGGGATGATAGATAAATCCGGGTATCATTTTTTTTGTTATCTCTATTTTAGTGTTTTGGTTTTTATTTTTTTTTATTTCTCTATTTTTCGTCGTATTTCTATTTGTATGTCGCGTATTTCTCTTTCTTTCTCATTCTATATATCTGTATGGGTTTATGTTTCATAGTTTTCTTTTTTTGCTTCGCCTTCTTTATCCTTTTATCTCTATCTATTCTCTTTTCTGAGTTAATTTACTATGTTATTATCTCTATTTATCTCCGTTTTACGTTTCTTTATATTTTTTCCTGTCAATTTGTGTATTTTCTTATTTTTCTCTCTTCCTTTTTTCTATCTATTTCTGTCTTTCCTTATCTTTCTCTCTTATTTTCTAATCTTCTTTTTCATGTTTTTGTACACTGTTCTCGGTCTTCCATTCCTTCTGTCCATCTGTCCGTTTGATCTTTATCTTCTATTTTTTGTTTTTCTCTTTCATCTATCTCCCTCTTATTTTCTTAATCTCTTCTTTCAGTTTCTTCCTGTCGTTCTCTCTAATGGAACCTCCCCAGCACCATCCCCCCCCCCCCTCCGGATAGTGGCCTTTCTCTCTATAAGGAAAGTTAAATCCGGCTCATGTAGGCGTGAGGGGAAAATTAATCTGGGTCTCACAGTGGTGGCGCTTTCGACTCCTGCGGTTAAGGACTTAGAGAGGAGAAGAGCGAGTCCGTCTACGCCTTCTACGAGCACTGATACTGACCGTCCCCGCCCCTTTATTTGAAATTAAAACCCTTAATAGCGTAAGAAACAAAGATAATACTGAAATAAATAAAGACTCATCATTGCAGCAATACGAGCGTCTGAACTACAGCCAAGACCCAGCTTAGAGTTTGGAGCTCGGTGCCATTTGCAAGTTCTAAGACAGTGAGAGAGGGAACTTCGGCGCATGCGTAGTAACTTCCAAAAAAGGGGATTTGTTTACATATGAAAAAGGTAAAGGTGTGAGGTCATTTGTGTGTCTTTATGAGTGCCAGTCTCAACATAGAAGGTCCAGCAGGGAGAATCGTAAATCCCTGTATATATGTTTTACTGACAAGACATAGAACTTGTGGAGTATCATAGCAACAAGGAGATAGATCCTAGCCGCTTATAGTCACAACAAACCTCCTACTGTCATTGGTGGCTGTTATTTACACTTTAAAATATAGGTTGCGATTTGCCCACTTGTTATTCAAGCTGCGTTTCCCGGCACTGAAAGCTTCTCTATACCTTGCCTTCTACTGCCTAGGCTCCTAATTCCCACACCAAAAAATAATTATTTCTTCACATGTATTTGTGTAGTCTTAACAACTGATTAACTTAAGATAAAGCTCGGATATGTTTTTAAGAATTACTTGTACATTATATTTAGAACTCAACTGAAGGTAGACGATAGCGTGTGATATCTCCGTGGGAATTATTGCAAGGCGAATATCCTTAGTCATAATAGCCCCCAACTTAAACTAACCTAAACATACGATCGAAGCCAATTAGGGATTCTACCATTACAGTTGGATTCCATTGCAACTGGGGCCTATTAGGACTGGAATCTATTTCACCCGTAGAAATATATAATAATACACTTAAGGAAATACTCTGTGGTCCTTCCATTTCAAGTTGACCTGGTGTACCCTGTAGCCTCGGTGACCTTATATGACCCGAGAGCTTGTATTCTTAGGTGACGTGATATGACATGATATCCTGGTTTCTTAGATGACTTTGTAATCTGAGAGACTGTATTCCCAACTGACCTGCTGTGCCCTGAGAGACTGTATTCCTAACTGACCTAGTATGACCTGAGAGACTGTATTCCTAACTGACCTGCTGTGACCTGAGAGACTGTATTCCTAACTGACCTAGTATGACCTGAGAGACTGTATTCCTAACTGACCTGCTGTGACCTGAGAGACTGTATTCCTAACTGACCTAGTATGACCTGAGAGACTGTATTCCTAACTGACCTGCTGTGACCTGAGAGACTGAGGCAGCAAACCTCGCCCTGGGTCTATACACTAGGGGGTTTATCTGCCCTAATCCTTCCTTTTTTCTCGTTACGTGTGTTTTTGTTTTTAAGCTTCAGTCCTTATTTTTGGATTTTCTTTTTCGCTTTTTTCCGTTTTTTTTTTTTTTTACTTGAATGTTTTTGTTTTTTGTTTTATGGTTTTGTGTTTTTGTTTTCTGGTTCTGGTTCTTTATTATTTATTGATCTTCTTTTGGGGGAATTATATTTGTTTGTTCAATTTTTTTAATATTATTTTATTTTTTGTATTATATTTTTTTTTCTCAATATAATCAATTTATTTCTTTTCAATTGTTATCTTCTCTTTTTAAAGTTGAGAGAGAAATAGAGGAGAGAAATGACAAGTACGTGTAGAAATGTTGAAAATATTTATACTCTCTCTCTCTCTCTCTCTCTCTCTCTCTCTCTCTCTCTCTCTCTCTCTCTCTCTCGCCAGATAAGACTTCCAGCTACGTAGTATGACTGGGTGATGGCGTCCTCTATCCTGAGTTGAGGAAATTCCTTACTTAATCCTATTAGAGTCGGGCGAGTCAAGAGCGTAAAATATTAGGAGTATGCGTCATAATCCTTCCATTAGTAAGGCGGGGAAGATGACGAAGTGGTAGAGAGTCCGTGTGTAGGGGTGATATACACACACACGCTATGGGCTCTTAGCTTCCACTTTAAAAGAGACTTGGAAGAGCTTAAGGTATAGCTTATATAAGAGGTACACCTACTTTATTATTGGCTGAGATGATATTTATTAAGATATGTTATATATTTTGTCTATATATGTAAAAGATATGGTATATATTTTGTCTATATATGTGACAAGTCGTATATACAGACGTGGTGTGTAGTAAAACAGACACATCGTTAAAATAATTCGGCTTTTATTTATAAGCTCCATACACTTGAAAAGCGAGAATAATCAATTAAATATATTGTCAAATGTTTTTAATTCTCTGTAAACCGTTTATACATCACATAAAGCTGTAATATTTAAAGCTTATATGTAAAATATCAATGTTACAAGAGTTGAAATTATTTACTTTTGAATTACAGGGTTGCAATAGTTAATATGATTTATTTTTGAAAAAGTTGGAATTATTTGTTTGTGAACGAGTGTTGCTGAGGTTTAAATTGTTTGTTTTTGAACTACAGTGATGCGAAAGATGGATTTATTTATGATTTGTTTAATTTATGTTATGTACTTTTGAATGAAATTGTTGCATATGGTGAAATTATTTAGTATTGACGACAGTGTTGCAAATGTTGAAATTATTTAGTTTTAACGACAGTGTTGCAAATGTTCATAATATTTTTAACTAGAGTTGCAAAAGTTGAAAACATTTATTATTTCAACAGTTAAAATGTTTACAGCGGTAGTATTAACACGACTTAAAGTGACGTGCGAGGATCATAGAGTAATGAAGTGACAATCCCTATAACAGACATGTGTGTTTATATCCAGTAAATAATTATAGGGATTATATATATTGAATGTGGCTCAGTGTACGTGACAGCTCTCTCTAACACGCTAAAACTGCAAAAATAAAAATAATAATAATAATAATAATAATAATAATAATAATAATAATAATAATAATAATAATAATAATAATAATAATAATAATAATAATAATAATAATAATAATAATAATAATAATAATAATAATAATAATAAACGATTTCAATAAGTACACACATCACAACTAATTTGCACCATAAACGAAAGAAAGAATGAAAGAGAGAAAGAAAGAAAGAAAGAAAGAAAGAAAGAAAGAAAGAAAGAAAGAAAGAAAGTATAAATCATCTTTAACTAACATGATTACATTTCCAATTAGCGAAAATAAATAAAAAGAACGTAGATAACAGACAGACAGAGAGACACAGACAGACAGACAGACAGACAGACAGACAGACAGACAAGAAGTCAATACATTAATTTCATTCAGAAACGAACCAGTCAGTTTTCTGGGAACTTATGGTTTCTCTGATAATATAGACTTAACCAACTTTCTCTCTATCTCTACCTCCCACCCACCAGAGAGAGAGAGAGAGAGAGAGAGAGAGAGAGAGAGAGAGAGAGAGAGAGAGAGAGAGAGAGAGAGAGGTTGGAAGAGATTGAAAAAAAGATGGATAGAACGAGGGAAGGTGGGAGGTAGACGAAGAGGTAGGCAGAATAGTGATAGCAAGAAAAACACAAACAAGGGAAAAGAGAACAAAAAACATGACACAGAAAATGAGAGAAGGTGAGATATTTTTAGAGAAAGAAGATAGGAAATAGAGAGATAATAGGAGGGAAATAAGTAGATAAATAGAGTTAGAGTTACAATTAGAAAACACAGGTATACTTTCAATTATAGTTTCAGGTACATTAAGAAGGACAGGTAGAAGTACACTCATGAGAAAACAGGTAGAGTTATAATTACAGGTGCAATTAGTATTAAAGGTACAGGTAGTCAGAAAACAGGTATTTAAATTTCAAAATAACACAAGTACACATAATCCTACACACGTAGAAAAGGATTACATATTTTTCTTATTAAAGACAGAGAGAAAAAAGTATAAAGGAGAAACAAAAGAAATGAGGAGTATGATAGAGAAAAAATAAAGAGAGAAAGATACAGAAAGGGAGGATGAGAGAGCCAAAGAGTAAGACAAAAAGAGAAGAGGAGAATAATATGATAAAAATCGAGACAGGACGAGGAATGATAAGAAGAGAGAGAGAGAGACAGAGAGAGAGAGAGAGAATATTACCAACACACAGATCAACTTTTTCAACAAAACTCTCTCCAGTTTTTATCAGTAATAATTTTCCAAACTACTGAGAATTTTGCGAGTTTCTCAGAGCTATTGTTGACTTTTTGGATTTTTTTTTTTTTAATGGAAAGCTCACATGGGTGTTTTAAGTTATTGTTAATACACACACACACACACATACATACATACATACATACATACATACATACATACATACATACATACATACATAAAATTTATCCTCATCTTCTTCAGTTTATTTATTCAGTTTGGTCTATTAATTTACTCATAACTTATATTTTTCCTTAAAACTTATTCATAATTTTTATATTTACGTATTCACTTATCTGTTTATTCACTGATTTGCTTATTATTATTATTATTATTATTATTATTATTATTATTATTATTATTATTATTATTGTTGTTGTTGTTGTTGTTGTTGTTGTTGTTGTTGTTGTTGTTGCTGTTGTTGTTGTTGTTGTTGTTGTTGTTGTAGATAGATAGATAAATAAATAGATAGATAAACAGATAGATAGATATATAGATAGATAGCCAAAGACATTAATCACTCTTACATAAACAAAGACGATCACGAAGCTAAATAAAGGTGTATGTCATTTTTATTTTTACGTGTCATTATCATTACTGCTTTTCGGGGCCTCGTAAAAGCCAACACACACACACACACACACACACACACACACACACACACACACACACACACACACACACACACATCTAGCCACTTGGTCTAATAGGTGTAATATAAGTAAGAGATACGTGAGTCATCTTGCCGCCATCACCCAGGAGAGTGCTGGACTATCCCTCACACCGTCTCTCTGTAACATCATGTAACTAAACATATTGAGGTAATTTTCAGAGGCAGGTTTTCACGGTTCTTTTATTTTTAGCATTTTTACTTTGTGAGATAGATAGATAGATAGATTGATAGATTGATAGATAGATTGATAGATAGATAGATAGATAGATAGATAGATTGATAGATTGATAGATAGATAGATAGAGGTACCTAATGTAAGCAAACAACTATTATGAATTGATCAGCAACCCGTGACGCCAATATATTCTGAGAGAGAGAGAGAGAGAGAGAGAGAGAGAGAGAGAGAGAGAGAGAGAGAGAGAGAGAGAATTTAATTGGTGTATAAACTCTTGTAATGATACTGATGAGACGAGTTAGTTTCAAAAATGTTTAGCATTATATTCATATTGCTGCTATAATGTATTACTGCTCTTTACATGTAAGGTTTAAAGCTCGTACTCAAGCTTAGTAGTACACCAGTTATCAATAATTAAAAATCTCTCCAGTTGTATGAAACTCAAATCGTTTTGTTAACAAGTTAAAGTCGTAGTTTAAAATTGTGTTAAAATCGTCAACTAATAATAAATTCTCCTAATTCACCTTTTATTTCATTTGTTTTGTATCATTGAAATTGAATATTTATTTTTTTTACGCAGTGTTTTCAGACTCACGTGTTTGTCTGCTCTGTGATGGTGCGAACAGATTTACTCTTCAACCTTTAGTTTGTGTGAAAAATGAGAATTACTGTAAAAAAATGTCTTTATTTTTTTCGTATCTTTTAATCCGAGAATATCTTTATTACCACCTGACCGAACCCCCTGAAACCTTGCCTAACCTATCACACACACACACACACACACACACACACACACACACACACACACACACACACACACGCACACGCACACGCACACACACACACACACACACACACACACACACACACACACACACACACACACGTAACCCATTCCCCAAATATGTAACTGTATATTTTCAGCCTTCTGGCTGCCAAGCTCTTTCAATAAACCGTTAATTATTATTATTATTATTATTATTACACACACACACACACACACACACACTGTCCTAATAACTTTAGATATACAGTATTTCTCGCTTTCTAAATATTTTTGCTTTTTATTTAGAATTTATTTATTCACTGCCATTTTGTCTGATGCTGGACAAAAAGTTTGTGAAGGATTTACTCTAAGTCTAAGTGATATATTATTAGAAACAAACGAATTTGTTGCAGGACCGTTCAGTCACTAAACTCCAGAATCACTGAAAGAATTTTGCGACTCGTTGTAGTGAAAAAAGTGAAAGTGGGTCCCATAGGCATGGCTTCCAGTTAAGGACAATGTGGATACAGTACACTCTATACTAACTCTTCAGTACACAAGGAGGCAGCATGGCCGGTACTGCACTCGACCGTCTTCACTTCCCCAAGTTGTAATCTTTGGTACCCATTTACAGCTGGGTGAACTGGGAGTGCCTGGGGATCTAACTACCGACTCTTCTCCTAATAGTAAACACAACACTAAATGCCAAATTGTCGCTATCTGCCCACGAGAGAGTGTCCCAGGATAGTACGCGGGACTGTGTCTCTGGGTGCAAGCACGTGTACAGCGATAAATTCTTCGGACATTGCCACCCACGTTTCACTAAGTTCCTGAGAGCCTCGTATAGGTAGTAGGCAGCTATCAAACAGGGAGGTACTACCGCCTGGGAAGATATTGGAAGCATAATGTGTTGTCTAATGGTAGACCCTGCTGCCATATGGCACCACAAAAATTGTGACCAATTCCCTGGTTGCTGATCTGACTTTCTGCCTCATTTACACACAATTGCAGGGTCTCAATTGTTTCTCTTACTTGGACAACACAACATATATAATGTGTACAATTTCTCACTCTTGATTTATTTTTTTAAATTTTGTATTTATTTATGGTTATTATTTTGATTATTTTTATTATTTTATTTTTATTAATTTGCTATTAATTTTATTAATTATTGTAATAATAATGATAATCGATATTATTATTATTATTATTATTATTATAATTATTATTATTTATTATTATATTTTCGCCCCCCCAGGCCCTGATGTGGGTCATTACCTGTGCCCGGGTGGGCTAATGCCCGTAAAAAAAAAAGTCCTCCCTAATGTGGCTGCATTGTACTTAGTGAGAGTAATTAGCCTTAACCTTGGTAATTAACACTGATAATGATAGTTATAAATTAAAGGAAAATCATAACAAAACCTGGCATAAATTAACCTAAAGATATCATACGTGTAGTTAATGTGTTAGATGATATATTAATTAATGACCATAATGACGTAACGATTAAGTAATAATGTGAATTACTGTGAAAAAGTGTCTTTATTTTTTTCGTATCTTTTAATCTGAGAATATCTTTATCACCACCTGACCGAACCCCCTGAAACCTTGCCTAACCTATCACACACACACACACACACACACACACACACACACACACACACACACACACACACACACACACACACACACACACTGTCCTAATAACTTTAGATATACAGTATTTCTCACTTTCTAAATATTTTTGTTTTTTATTTAGAATTTATTTATTCACTGCCATTTTGTCTGATGCTGGACAAAAAGTTTGTGAAGGATTTACTCTAAGTCTAAGTGATATATTATTAGAAACAAACGAATTTGTTGCAGGACCGTTCAGTCACTAAACTCCAGAATCACTGAAAGAATTTTGCGACTCGTTGTAGTGAAAAAAGTGAAAGTGGGTCCCATAGGCATGGCTTCCAGTTAAGGACAATGTGGATACAGTACACTGTATACTAAGCCTTCAGTACACAAAGAGGCAGCATGGCCGGTACTGCACTCGACCGTCTTCACTTCCCCAAGTTGTAATCTTTGGTACCCATTTACAGCTGGGTGAACTGGGAGTGCCTGGGGATCTAACTACCGACTCTTCTCCTTATAGTAAACACAACACTAAATGCCAAATTGTCGCTATCTGCCCACGAGAGAGTGTCCCAGGATAGTACGTAGGTCTGTGTCTCTGGGTTGAAGCACGTGTACATCGATAAACTCTACGGTCATCGCCACCCACGTTTCACTAAGTTCCTGAGAGCCCTACTATTGCTGCATTTTCCTTAGTGAGAGTAATTAGCCTTAACCTTGGTAATTAACACTGATAATGATAGTTATAAATTAAAGGAAAATCATAACAAAACCTGGCATAAATTTACCTAAAGAGATCATACGTGTAGTTAATGTGTTAGATGATATATTAATTAATGACCATAATGACGTAACGATTAAGTAATAATGTATCCACTTCCACTTGACCTCAATAACCATGATGACTGTGACAAGTGTATGAACCATTTTGTTAATTTAATGTAATATATTTTTATTTTATTACTCTAATTTATTGTTTTTGCTCTTTTCAGGTGAGTGTAAATCCGTGGACATCTTTTTAACTCATATGGTAAAGATATAAGCCGAGTCACCTGGATGAACTTGTTTCACCTGGTTATTAAACACCTGAAGGTCATATTAGGTTAGGTTACGTTACTTTATGGTAGGTTTAATTACGTCACATTAAGTTAGTGTAGGTTAGGTTATGTTAGGTTAGGTTTTGTAAGGGTAAGTTAGATTAGGTTAGGTTAGGTTAGGTTAGATTAGGTTAGGTTACGTTATGTTTAATTAGGTTTAGGTAGGTTATTTTATGTTAGATTTGGTTAGGTTAGGTTAGCGTTAAGGTTGTAAATCTTGAGGTGAAATAAACTGAGGGCTAATCTTCATATGATCCGAAAAGCTTATCAAGTTTTGCTTCACACATACTAAGTCAGTGGTGATATTTTGTTCTGTCCACAAAGCTATTGTTTAATCCCTGGTAATCCGTTGCTGTAATTAATATATATTTAAATTAGGTCGCTGTTGGAT
>CAUDMG010000372.1:3727500-3730000 GCA_958450375.1 Homarus gammarus
CCCTCGACCCTCTCTTTATCTCTCCCTCTCCCTCCCTCCCTCCCTCCCTCCCTCCCTCCCTCCCTCCCTCCCTCCCTCTCGCCCTCGACCCTCTCTTTATCTCTCCCTCTCCCTCCCTCCCTCCCTCCCTCCCTCCCTCCCTCTCTCCCTCCCTCTCTCCCTAGACCCTCTCTTTATCTCTCCCTCTCACTATCTCCCTCCCTCCCTCCCTCTCGCCCTCGACCCTCTCTTTATCTCTCCCTCTCACTATCTCCCTCCCTCCCTCCCTCCCTCCCTCCCTCCCTCCCTCTCTCCCTCGACCCTCTCTTT
Source organism: Homarus gammarus (assembly GCA_958450375.1). Taxonomy (NCBI): domain Eukaryota; kingdom Metazoa; phylum Arthropoda; class Malacostraca; order Decapoda; family Nephropidae; genus Homarus; species Homarus gammarus. The sequence continues at coordinate 3,727,810 of CAUDMG010000372.1, forward strand.
ATCTCTCCCTCTCACTATCTCCCTCCCTCCCTCCCTCCCTCCCTCCCTCCCTCTCTCCCTCCCTCTCTCCCTCGACCCTCTCTTTATCTCTCCCTCTCACTATCTCCCTCTATCCTCCTCATTTTCCCTATCTCTCTATCGCTCTGCTTTTCTCTTACTCTCTTTATATATCTCCCTCTCACATTATCTCTCACCCTCTCTAACTCTGTCTCTGTCACTGTCTATAATTCTATTTATCTCTCTCTTTTTCTTTCTATCTCTTTCTCTCTCTCTCCCCTTTTCTCTGTATCTTTCTTTCTCTCTCTCTTTCTCTATTCTCTTTTTCTCTCTATATCACCCTATCTCTCTAAGATTCCTTTTAACTCTCTCTCTCTCTCTCTCTCTCTCTCTCTCTCTCTCTCTCTCTCTCTCTCTCTCTCTCTCTCTCTCTCTCTCTCTCTCTCTCTCTCTCTCTCTCTTTCTTTCTCCCCCTCATTATCATCTCTCTCTCTCTCTCTCTCTCTCTCTCTCTCTCTCTCTCTCTCTCTCTCTCTCTCTCTCTCCAAGCATCAATAGAATAAACACACACACACACACACACTACTGATCACTGGGCGTTGATAGCGTGTTGGACTAATGAAGTGTGGACCCAACTTTTGATCAAACTCTTTCAACAAGGACCCAGACTTGAGATGCATAACTCTTATTTGATGAAGTGAGTGATATGACATGTGTGGGAGATGTGAGATGTGAGGCACTTAGGAGATGAGGTGAGTGAAATGACATGTGTGGGAGATGTGAGATGTGAGGCACTTAGGAGATGAGGTGAGAGGTCGGAGATACACTTAAGACATGACTTGTGAGATGACATGTGTGAAAGACGTGAGAGTCATTCTAGATGTGACTGCCGTGATTGATATGACGTCTGGAGTCGAGTTTTTCCATGTTAAAGTCAGATATGTACAATACCACACTTTATCACACCCACACACCCACACACCCTCACACACTCACACACCCACACACCCTCACACACACCCTCACACACTCATACACCCACACACCCACACACCTCACACACTCACACACCCACACACCCTCACACACACCCTCACACACACCCTCACACACACACCCACACACCCTCACACACTCACACACCCACACACCCTCACACACACCCACACACCCACACACCCTCACACACCCACACACCTCACACACTCACACACCCACACACCCTCACACACACCCTCACACACACACCCACACACCCTCACACACTCACACACCCACACACCCTCACACACACCCACACACCCACACACCCTCACACACCCACACACCTCACACACTCACACACCCACACACCCTCACACACACCCTCACACCCTCACACACACCCACACACCCTCACACACTCACACTCAACATGCGTAATATAATCTGGAAATCTACAGAAAAAATCTGAAATATTTTTACACAAATATGACACAGTAATTTATGTCTCTTTGCTAAGCATTTTTATATATATATGTATTATTTTTACGCGTTTGTAATGTTGAAACATACGTGAATATTTGAACACCTCTCCCTCTCTCTCTCTCTCTCTCTCTCTCTCTCTCTCTCTCTCTCTCTCTCTCTCTCTCTCTCTCTCTCTCTCTCTCTCTCTTTCTTTCCATGTACCCCTCTCACCCCTCTCACCCCTCTCACCACTCTCCCCTACAACCGGTACATTAGTAAAAGATTTAAAATTTCCATTAGCAAATTTTGACTGTATTAACAATTCCAGTATTTATTAACAAACTCCGAAAAACAAATTTATTTCAGGAAACAGATAAGAGTTTATTTTTTTTATGTGTATTAAGTAAATGAAGGGGAAGAGAAAACACACTGGTTAATTTAGTTGTGTTAAAATAAAAGTGAAAAAAAAATAATTAAAGTATTATGAACACTTGTTAGATATATTTTATTATTATTATTATTATTATTATTATTATTATTATTATTATTATTATTATTATTATTATTATTATTATTATTATTATTATTATTATTATTATTATTATTATTATTATTATTGAACAGGTAGAGAGAGTAGGCAAGGGGCCGTGAAGGTGAAGAAGGAAAGGAGAGAAGGGATAATAGGAGAGAGAGAGAGAGAGAGTCTGAAAAATAATCAAAACAACACCACGACACTGAGTTATCACAG
>CAUDMG010000372.1:3740000-3757500 GCA_958450375.1 Homarus gammarus
TCAATCTTTAAAGAAATAAATTTTAGTCGCCAAATTTCTTCTTGTTTTTCCTTTAATTTTTTCTATCTTTTTTTATTTTTTTTTTTTGTTTTATTTTATCTCGTCTCTTTCATTTATTCCTAATTTTCTTGTGTTTATCTTCCCTCAATTTTTTTTTATTATTTTACTTCTTATTAGTTTTATCTTTCTTTCTCCTCCTCCTTTCTTCTTTGTCTCCCTCTTCTTCTCATTCACATCCTTTGCCTGTAACTAATAATTTTTCTATCATATCCTCATCTTTCTCCCCAAATTCACATTAAACGAGAATAAGGAACATAAGGAGGAGAGTAAAGATGTTTTGGGAGGTGACTGACACACACTCACACACACTAACTGGCACTCCCTGGCACTCCTTGGCACTCCCTGGCACTAACTGGCACTCCCTGGCACTCCTTGGCACTCCCTGGCACTCCTTGGCACTCCCTGGCACTCCTTGGCACTCCCTGGCACTAACTGGCACTCCCTGGCACTCCTTGGCACTCCCTGGCACTAACTGGCACTCCCTGGGATACACTTAATACCATGTTACTAATAAGCATCCACTAGTGTGTAACGACTCAAAGTTATACCCCGCATGAATACACTCGGTCTGGTGTAATTAATTATATAATACAATATCCGGAGGGGCTGAGTCTGTCGGTACGCTGGAACAAGTTTATTAGTTCACAACAGAACCACATCAACGGCACTGATGGTAGTTTAGTTAGGACATCAACGGTACTGATGATAGTTTAGTTAGGACATCAACGGTACTGATGGTAGTTTAGTTAGGACATCAACGGTACTGATAGTAGTTCAGTTAGGACATCAACGGTACTGATGGTAGTTCAGTTAGGACATCAACGGTACTGATAGTAGTTCAGTTAGGACATCAACGGTACTGATGGTAGTTCAGTTAGGACATCAACAGTACTGATGATAGTTTAGTTAGGACATCAACGGTACTGATGGTAGTTCAGTTAGGACATCAACGGTACTGATGGTAGTTCAGTTAGGACATCAACGGTACTGATGATAGTTTAGTTAGGACATCAACGGTACTGATGGTAGTTCAGTTAGGACATCAACGGTACTGATGATAGTTTAGTTAGGACATCAACGGTACTGATGGTAGTTCAGTTAGGACATCAACAGTACTGATGATAGTTTAGTTAGGACATCAACGGTACTGATGGTAGTTTAGTTAGGACATCAACGGTACTGATGGTAGTTTAGTTAGGACATCAACGGTACTGATAGTAGTTCAGTTAGGAAATCAACGGTACTGATGGTAGTTCAGTTAGGACATCAACGGTACTGATAGTAGTTCAGTTAGGACATCAACAGTACTGATGGTAGTTCAGTTAGGACATCAACCTGTAGTGATTTTCTTTATTTTATGTTTTAATAATTCACTAAATCTTAAATTCAACAGATCAAGAGTTACCACATATTGCTTGAACTACAGTAATATCCACCAATAGAAAAAATAGTTATTCCTTCTTGTCAAAAACCTCAATTGTTTATTATGGCTTAAATGGGCGATTATCTTAGAATGATTTAATAGATATAGTGTATGTATGTATATCATGACTACCATTTTTAACATAGTCTCTCCGGATTGATGTGACTACCAGACTAGATCATAAATATCTAGACTATGGGGGCAAGATGGGTGTGTGTGTGTGTGTGTGTGTGTGTGTGTGTGTGTGTGTGATACGTTACTCTCTCTCTCTCTCTCTCTCTCTCTCTCTCTCTCTCTCTCTCTCTCTCTCTCTCTCTCTCTCTCTCTCTCTCTTTCTTTATTGTTTTCTTTATCTGATTCTTTTTCTCTTTTTATTGTTCTTTCTCTATCTCTCTTTGTAATTTATCACCCCTTTTACCTGCCTTTCTCACCTTGTTTCCCCTTTTCTCTCTCTTTATCTCTTGTTACGTATTTTCTCTCATTCTTTAACTTCTCCTCTTACCCTTCATCTCTACCTCTTTCTCTCTCTCCCTTGAGGGCTCGAACCTAGGGTATTGATATCATTGTGTCAGTATTCGAGCCACTGTGCCACTATATTGATTAGAACTTTAAAATGATAATATATAATATACCTTTTATTAGCACCAGTTAATTTTGTATTGCTATAATTTTATTTTTATTTGAGAAGTTAAGACAGACAGACAGATAGATAGATAGATCGATAGATAGATGGATAGATAAATAGATCGCCACAGAGAAGAAATTTGAATATGAGTTTGAAACGTGTAGAGTAAAATTAAGGATAATTTTCAATTTCATTAGCGAGAAAGAAATCTGAATTTAAGGTTTCTGAGATTTTAATTAATATGGGTTTTAGATTTTCGTGTTTTCTGAGTGTGGATGTTGGTGTGGATGATGGTCTTGGTGTGGATAATGGTGTGGTTGTGGATGATGGTGTGGATGGTGGTCTTGGTGTGGATAATGGTGTGGTTGTGGATGATGGTGTGGATGGTGGTCTTGGTGTGGATAATGGTGTGGTTGTGGATGATGGTGTGGATGGTGGTCATGGTGTGGATAATGGTGTGGTTGTGGATGATGGTGTGGATGGTGGTCTTGGTGTGGATAATGGTGTGGTTGTGGATGATGGTGTGGATGGTGGTCATGGTGTGGATAATGGTGTGGTTGTGGATGATGGTGTGGATGGTGGTCTTGGTGTGGATAATGGTGTGGTTGTGGATGATGGTGTGAGTGTGGATGATGGTGTGGGTGTGGATGATGGTATGGATGGTGTGGATGATGGTTATGTGGATGATGGTATGGATGATGGTGATGTGGATGATGGTGTGGATGGTGGTATGGATGATGGTATGGATGATGGTGTGGATGATGGTGATGTGGATGATGGTGTGAATGATGGTGATGTGGATGATGGTGTGGATGATGGTGTGGGTGTGGATGATGGTATGGATGATGGTGTGGATGATGGTGATGGTGTTCAGAAGGATGTGGATAAGGGTGTTAGTGTGGATGTTCATTTGGAAGTTGGTGTGAATGGGAGTGTTATGTGTGGGTTGTAAGGGAGGGTGGGTGGGTGGATGGGTGGGTGGGTGGATGGGTGGGTGGGTTGGTGGGTGGGAGGGTGGGTGGGTGGGAGGGTGGGTGGGTGTAGGAGGGTGCTGGTGGATGTTGGTCAGTTGTAATAATAATAACACTATTTATATTCTGTAACTCGTGGTATTACACAGACTAAACAAATATTTTTTTTTCGCGTCGTCTGTAAAAAAAAAAAATAAATAATTATACAAAAATAATACCAACAGAATTTCAACTCTGATTTTGGGGTAAATTTCTCGTGTTACAATAATAATGGTATTGTTTTTTTATACCTGTTAGTTTTACCTGTTCATTTGATTGTATACAAACTTTGACCTATTTTTTTTCCTAATATTAACTACTTTTATTTGTTTTATATCGTTTTTTTAGAGATTTATATAGAATTATGCTTTTTTCAGTATCGAAAGTATGATAATTTTAAACTTTCTTCTGATTTTCTTCATTCTTATATATAATCATCTCCCTCTGAGCCATACGTCATCGTGTAGACCACCAAGCTCTTATATTAATCTCTGCATCACAACAGTCACGAGAAACTCCCATATTTTGTAAATCCGGCATATGTATCCTTCTCATCTGATTATGCCGTGAAGCTAAGATGGTTTTAGTGGGTTATCTGCCCAGATTTACGATCATACAGCAGGTCACGCTCGGGGGATCAACGTGTCTTCTGATCACACGCCTTAAACATGAAGAATGCGCGCCAATCGTTGTATTTATAGAGGCAAAACAACAACGTAATTTTTGACTCATTATTTATCGTTTAAAATGTGTGTGTGTGTGTGTGTGTGTGTGTGTGTGTGTGTGTGTGTGTGTGTGTGTGTGTGTGTGTGTGTGTGTTTTTAAGGTTATTTTTAGAACTCATTACCTCTCTTGCCAGTCTGTATGTCAATCTGTACGTCTCCCCCCTGTCCTTGTTACTCTGTTATCCTTCATCTGTCTGTCTGTCTTGTGTGTGTGTGTGTGTGTGTGTGTGTGTGTGTGTGTTCAACAAGATCTTCAGTGATGTGTCTCTATAGGAACCAAGGTGTAATACAACTCACTATACTACTACTACTACCACTACTACTACTACTACTACTACTACTACTAATAATAATAATAATAATAATAATAATAATAATAATAATAATAATAATAATAATTCTTTCACTGTTTTTCTTATATTCTTTCTGCTCCTTCTCCTTCTCCCCCTTCTCTTCCTCCTCCTCTTCTTCCGCCTTCTCTCCCATTCCTCCTTATCGTCCTATTTGTCTTCATTTCCATCCTCCATATTTATCTTCTTCCTCTCCCCCCAACATCAATTTGTCTTCCTACTCTTCCTCAATCTCCTCCTGTTTTTTTTTCTTCCCTCCTCCTCCTCCTCCTCCTCCTCCTCCTCCTCCTCCTCCTCCTCCTCCCTTTCTCTTCCTCTTCCTCCTTCTCCTTCTCTTTTCTTGCTCCTCCTCCTATTCCTCCTCCTTCTCTTTCCCCTCCTCCTCCTCCTCCACCTCCTCAGCATCATCATCATTATCATCATCATAGTCATCATCATCATCATCATCATCATCATCATCATCATCATCATCATCATCACCACCATCATCATTATCATCATCATCATCATCATCATCATCATTATCATCATCATCATCATCATCATCATCATCATCATCATCATCATCATCATCATCATCATCATCATCATCATCATCATCATTATCATCATCATCATCATCATCATCATCATCATCATCATTATCATCATCATCATCATCATCATCCTCTGGCAATTCGAGTGGACTAAGGAACAGTCAAGGTAGTCAGAACTAACTCAGGTGTTAAATTAATTAACCTCTAGGTGGCTTCACTTTCTCCTTCCCTTCTCTCTCTCTCTCTTCTCTCTTCTCCTCTTCCTTTCCTACCCTCTCTCTCTCTCCTATCTTCTCTATCTTCTCTTCTTCCTCCCCTTCCCCCCTCTCTTCTCTCTTCTTCCTTTCCTTCCTTCTCTCTATCCTCTCTTCTCCTTCTTCTTTTCCTCTCACTACCCTTCAAAGACGTTTTCTCTCCCCCTTTCTCCTTTCCTCTTCTCTGCTCTCCATTCTTCTTCGCCTTCTTCCCATCTCTCCCTCTTTCGCTTCGCTTAAAGACGTTCTCCTCCACTTCTTTCCCTCCTCCTCCTCCTCCTCCTCCTCCTCCTCCTCCTCCTCCTCCTCCTTCTTTACATTCACATCGCGTTTTCTTTAGGGTGACAAAAACAGACACATAAACAGCCATACATATTGACAGAAACACACACACACACACACACACACACACACACACACACACACACACACACACACCGATAGCGAAAATTAAGACTGACAGACGGAGAACTAAGACAGGCAATAAACAGACAGACAGCTAAGATAGACGGTGAAAAGACAGACAGAAGACAGACAGACAGACGGAACAGACAGACAGACAGATAAAATCTCTACTCCTTGCGTCACCTGTAATAACAAGACAACAGGTAAACACCTCAGGCGACTCTCCCTGGTAACTAGTCTGGAAAACACAGGTAATTTGTACCGTCTTCATTACCTGTGTACGTCTGTTTACTTCTCTCGTTCTTATTAAATACAACAAAGGTGATTAGTGTCTCTCATAGGGCGCAGAGAGAGAGAGAGAGAGAGAGAGAGAGAGAGAGAGAGAGAGAGAGAGAGAGAGAGAGAGAGAGAGAGAGGAATAGAAAAATAGACTGAGCGAAAGAAAGTAAGACAGAAAGAAAGAGGAATTCAAAGATATAATGAGACATAGAGAAAAAGGAATAGAGATATACGTACAGTGAAAGAGAAAGGAAGTGAAAGGGTGACTCAATTACGTAGAGAAAGGGAGAGAGAGAGAACGATAGACTGGCAAGATGAGAGACAGATTTATTCACACACAGAGAGAAAGAAAGAAAGAAAGAAAGAAAGAAAGAAAGAAAGACAGGGAACTCTAGCAACCAAACATGGCGTCGAAATTACTCTAAGACTTTACAGTACTGAAGGTATACAATAATATATAAAATAGATTATAGAAGAATTAATGGAGAAATAGATCTACCGTAGCTTTCGTAAGTTAATGATCCTTGCTAGATGTTGTAGTGTTGACCTCTGACCTTCTGACCCATTATAATAACGACAAAGGGTATGGTGACCTTACACTGGCTGGGGTCATCGTCATCGTTAATTAAAGTCCTGATTTTTAACTAGGTATTATTTTTAGATGACCCGTTGTATCTATGTACCAGAGATACTAAAGTAAATCATATCTATTTCCCAGTTGTGCTGTGGATAAGTAAGGTTATTAAATATATTGTAGCCTTGACTTTTGACTTTCCGAGCCCCAACTTACACAACGGCTCTAGGAAATGACACGGTGAAAATGTCCATATATGTCAAGTATAAACGGGACTCGGTATATTTTTCCCTTGTTCACTTGTTCTGCGGAGACATTGACGGAGTTTGTTGCCCGAGATGATGTTTCCCTTTGACATTTTGAATTTATAAATATATCACCCATACATACATACATACATACATACATACATACATACATACAAACGTCATTGACTCACCACCTGACTCACGCAACTCATCAGTAGGGTAAGTGGGTCTCCAAATACTGTACAGGTAGTTATTGATTTACCACGAGCGCCCAACAGGTGTGATAGGTATATATTAAAGGTTATCGATAGTCATTCACTTTTTATGGTTACTTGGCGAATCTCAGTATGTAAGTCTGTCGTCCCTATGGTCCAAACTTGTGGTTGACTGAGGGGTAAAGTATGACGTCATGGTATATATCGTGCCATTATCGAAGTTTCTGATTGGTTGATGAAGGTTTTACGTATTGCATTGTGAAGACGGTGATTGGTTGGCTACGACGTATTATATCCCGGATTGACTTATATTCCCAGCCTCTGATTGGATGCTGACGTATCCTACATCTCTGATTGTCGTCACTCTGTACCCAGGTATATAATAGTCAATGAATTAATTACGTCACAAACAGTCTGCTCTTAGACATTTATTGGCTGACGCAGTATTACGACACAGGTTGTTATCACTCTTTTCATATCCTTAGATTGCCTGATGGATTATAATGTCATATACTGTATTGTCGTTAATTTGTTTTAAGACACAGATTGCCTGACAGAGCATTACGTCACTCTGTGCCAAGAATCAAATTGGCTGGAGGATTATTACGTCAAAGGCCTTCGCCAATAAAACTGTTGACCACCAACCTCTTGACATGTAGAAAATGTTCACGCTGAAGCATATCCCCAGATGACGTCACAGCTTTGTAGGTCACGTGGGAACTGGATGCTCGAGAAACAAGTTTGTATCATGTCCGATAGCAGGTGTTATAACAGACATGATAAGGTCTTTGAATAAAAGTTTCCAAATTTTGTTTATTTATATCGTGATGGAACATGATACAAATTCAGCTTCTGTGCTTAGGTAGGTTGTCCAATGTGTTACGGAACTTAATAAAAATTGTATTTTCGTAAATCAAGTAATTAATGGTATCTTTGTGTTGGTCTTTGTGGCTCGTCTGTATTGTGAGAGCTTGTGGTGGTAAATCAAGAATGTAAAATAAGTTTAAATTATATAAGTTACAAAGTGCTGTTACTTTTTCTGGTGCTATTGCCGAGAGTGAAGCCTTATTATTTGGACGCCTTTGACTCCATAATAACATACAGTACAAGCCGTAAACTAAAAATAGAATGACGTTTACATTATTCTTGTATTTTTTTCACTAATCAATATAGTGTAGCCTCACAATGTCCTTTGTGTCTGAATCCCACATTAAATCAATGAGTAGTTCAAGCTAGAGACTAAATGTGTCGTCATAGCTCACCACACCGACAGCTGCTCCTCTCTCCACCCAGACTGTTGTCTCGCCTGCAAACAACAACGTGTCCTACCTTAATCACCTGATCCTCTACAGTACAGTACATCCTCACCTCAGGTTGTGAGTTACCACACTGATACAGTATTGGTATAATGGCCAAACACTGACATCTGTCATTCTTACCTCCTACCCATACTCAAGCGATGGTGGCAGACCAGGCTTAGTTGTTAGGCTCTGGTACTGCACATGATCATGATCGTGTACTCAGTTCACATGCAGGATGAGTGTATCTGTGGTAACTTATAAAGTGATCTAACAGAAACGTCTGAGAGTTTCAACAGGGATAATATGGATGGTGTAATTTACACATGGATTTTTTTCAGTCTCCAGTATTTGTGAACCTCCACCTTTTAAGTGTGACCAAGCAAACTCTGCTCTTTACCTCTCAAGTCGTTCTGGTTGGATTCTTTCAGCAAACGAGAGGCTGAAGCGTCAGTTAATCAGTTTTTTTATTTCATCTAAAAGTTTTATGTCTTGTATTGATCACCTCTGTCTCCCGTACTTCAGTGTCCTTCCTTCCTTCCTCGTCTCATCACACATCACACACATCAACCAACACAGCAGTACTGTGTCTCTGCATTAGACAACTTTGCTCGTAGACCATCGGGTTATTACCTCAGGCGACCAGGATAATTAATTTCTGAGAGTTTCCATCTATAGCCACTAGTGAAAGTAAACATGACAAACTACTTGCATTAACATGGTACCCAAGTCTACATCTCGTCCAGCGTTCATTGACACCATAATGTGTGTAGAGAGTTCCTTGTCTGCCTCCACGTTGTTGGACGTAATGTAATTGGTTCCTAAACTTGTTTTATCAAAGGAATATGGAGATTCATTTTCCTTTATATCAACGTGTCGGTCACAAAGTCTGAAATAAATTTTTTTCCCATTTTCCTTTGTCTATTAAATGTGCCTCATAATACCATCCCCTGCCACATTACCCTTTGTTATATATTCTCGGTTATTATAACAGTAAATTACATAGACTCATACTGATCCATATTTTAGTATCACTATTTAGGTCACGTTACACCTTCTCTCAACCCTCACATGACTCCTCCTGTGATGTTTCCCTTCATGGTGGAACACAAACATTGGTGGTGTTATTAGTTGCTTTATTATGTGCCAGACTCCAGCTGCTCAGTGCTAAGGCGTCTATTGTGATACTAAACCACACTTCTTATTACCACCATCCGTCGTCTTCACCTACAAGGAGGAGCCCAAACATCCTCTGTGTTAATAAGAGAGTTCCTCATATGTGTAGGTCTTCATCTGGTCACTACTAAGGCGGCTATTGTGGTCCCTGTAAGACCTCCCCCGCTGCTTATGTGTAGGTCTTCATCTGGTCACTACTAAGGCGGCTATTGTGGTCCCTGTAAGACTTCCCCCGCTGCTTTGCCAATCTTCCAGGTAAACTAATCATCTATAACCAGATTGAAATGATCTTGTTTCCTACACTATGAAATTGTCAGCTTTAAATCCAGAGTGATAGTGTTGTGTCTACCAGGACTTATGTGATAGTTTTACTTTTATTTATTTATTTATTTATTTATTTATTTTATAGTGGAGGTGGATGGGGTTGGATAGGTGATATTAGAAACTACTCACAAATTATGTTATTTTTCAAACTTTTTATCCGTATATGTAAAAAAAAAAACATATACTTTTACTACTTTTCAATTAATGATTTAGGTGTATAGATTTTTTTTGTGGGGGGGATTCCAGGTACAATAACAACATTTTGCTTTATAATTTTACCTGAGATATGACTCTGAATCCCGACCTTTAGACTAACACTCACCTGTTCCCCCGGCACGTGTAAGGAGAGCCCTGAATCACCATCTCTGAGGGCGTTGCCGTACGGTGTGACGAACTCCGACCCAACCTGTAAGGGTGAAAATAACATACCTGTCAGATACACTTGGAGAAGACGTTTGATCATTAACATATTGATATAAGAAGGAAAATGAGATTGGTTGACCTTGAACTGCCAGGAAACTTATAGGAAATTTTATATACTCCCACATGGTTGCTCCTCATTGCTGGTGTAGACTTCAGCCCCTCTCTCTCTCTCTCTCTCTCTCTCTCTCTCTCTCTCTCTCTCTCTCTCTCTCTCTCTCTCTCTCTCTCTCTCTCTCCTACCACCCACCTCTCAATCATACACTTACTTAGCTTTCACTTCACAGTATCTCAGTACACACATAAAACCCTGAACCGGTTTTATTCCTCATTGTCTACATCCAGTTCACCCAACATGTCACTCATTAACAAGGGATCTTTTACGTTGTCTCTTCCTCTTGTCTGCAGAGTCCATGTTCTACACCCCCCATATAATAATGTCGGCTCGTACGGTTCTCCTGTACATTTCCTTCTTTGTCTCTTTTAACGTGGTTCTCTCTTCTCTCCACACATTTTTAATATACCGAGTACCTCCTCTCTTTTCTCTACTCTGGGATTCAGTTTATTACCAAATGTTCCTCCTGCTGACGGTCCCACATCTAGTTATCTAAAACACCTCAGGTCCATTATTGAATATATATTAAAATTTAGCATTATCGTATCGTGTCTCTCTTATATATTGTACTTACTTTTAATTACTTTACTTTTGTGTACCTTCACCCTCAGCCTTCTAAATCTTTTCAGTGCCATTTGTATTTTGTAGTCTGAATAGTTCACTAAAGTGGTGTCATCTGTAAACAGCAGCTGACTCACTTCTTGTTTGTAGTCCATATCATTATTTACTAGACTTGTCCCCCCCCCCCCCTCCTTCCTCTCATTAGTCCTTCTTCCTCCTCCCTTACTCCCTCATCCTTGACTTAATCCTACTTTCAGAGGTAACCAGTTTCTCTCTTGCTGAAAACTCAAACAAATGAATCACTCTTATTATAAAAGTTCTTCCTTCATTAATCACTATTTTCTGTTTAGTAAGTTTATTTATAGACGAGGAAATGTCAACAATAAATTTTTAATCTTTAGAAACATTTCACTTTTGATCGTAATGGTGTTGTGTACTTTTACAAATTTCCGACCGACGAGTTTTGGGAAGAGAGAGTTACTGTGAGCCGAGGCGATGGTCAGAGGCACCAAGAAGAGAGGATCGTGAGAGTAAGAGTTTGGATAATTATTAAGACGGATCTAACAGGTGTCCAGTGTGTGAGTGTTGACCAGTGTGAGTGTTGACCTGTGTGAGTGTTGACCCGTGTGAGTGTTGACCCGTGTGAGTGTTGACCAGTGTGAGTGTTGACCCGTGTGAGTGTTGACCAGTGTGAGTGTTGACCAGTGTGAGTGTTGACCCGTGTGAGTGTTGACCAGTGTGAGTGTTGACCAGTTGCATAAGATTAAGCGAGGTGACAAAGTGTTGCTCAGCACCAGCAGTATACGTCAACCATTGTGTGTTGTGGATGTTGATCACCCAACGCTATGAGCTAGGTTAACTGAGTGTCAACTAGACTGAGCACCACAAGAGTACCAGACGAGAGACAGATGCAAAAGAAAAATAAATATATAATAGTATTGAAATAGAAGAATTTGGTAAAGCAGGAGATATAGTAAGGAGAGGAGAAGTTAGGGATTATGTTGAAAGTAATCTTAGACTTCTCATCGCAGCACAGACCATCACTGCTTTGGAGATCTGAAAATAGATTGTAACCGGGAAAGTTGGAGCGACATGATAGGAAGAAAATTTGAGTTTCTGTAAGGAACATGAAATCAAGTCCAACTGATTGTAAGTGCAACTGAATAGGGTCAAGGATTGGTTCTCCAGCAATGTAATTTTAAATAAGTAATAGTATGGTGTATTTTTACGGCATTGGTGTTGATGGTTGTTAGTTTGTTCGGGAGGAGGATGCCGTGATTAATGTGTCGCGAGTGACCATCTTTATATAGCCATCCAGTCTGCACATTAAGGTACCAGTGTGAGAGGGACCACTGTAGTACAGGTGTGTGGTCTTACATACCTGACTACCCTCCAGGAACCACTGTATTACAGGTGTGTGGTCTTACATACCTGACTACCCTCCAGGAACCACTGTAGTACAGGTGTGTGGCCGTCGTAGAGAGAGGGTCGGGGCTGACAGCCTATCTTGATCATCTCCGTGGGCTCGTATATCTCCCTCGCCCCCACCAACACCGGGGGTGCCAGCGGCTCTCCTGGGGGAAAACATAAACAAACCTTGAAAACTTCGGGGTTGAGGTAAATCTCTTAAAATTATCAGGTATTCATAAACATACACAAAAAGTTTTTGACGATAATTTTTACATCGTGTTTCGAAAAATTAGTTTTGTTTGTACAAGATGCGGGGAAGATGTGTAACTAAAGATTTAACGTAATTCCTAAAACAATCAAGTATTTCTGGTAATTTCTGTGACTGGCAGCTAACCTAACTTAATCATTGATCATGATAATGGTTTCAGCAATTACTATTGTTTTTAATATTTCAGGATTTACGTGAAATCCCCAGTTACACATATTCCCTGTAATGCAGTGTATGTGGTTATTAGTATATGTACGTCGATACGCTAATCTACCTTGATATACGTATAGTTTGGTTGTTATAGTAATAAATGATGTCTTAAATGAAACAAAATCATTTGATCACATATGAACTAACTTCCATTACGTTTTAAGGATAAATTAGGCAATAATCCCTTTCCAACGTGACCTATACAGTATGTCTAAATAACACACCGACCATAGACAACGTCACACCCGTAACACACCAACTGGTGGGGGCGTCACATGGGGCCGTCACAACAAGACAACACCAACAGTTAGAGAAATTGTTAAGTCCAGGGAGGTGGGACTGAGTACTGGAGAAGGTGACACATAATACACACTAGTGTTCATTGATTCTGCTTCAGTCTCTTACACTAATGATATTATAAAGTGTTTGGATAATAACCTGTACACAGTTAGAGTATTCCTGCACTTCACTAATATCCCTGCTTCCCTACACAGAACAATCTTATTATTAAAGCTAAACCACTATGGTCTTCAAGGGTTAAAACTAACAAGTGCTTCACCTCCCAAACTCTTTTCTAATGAAGTCAAGATTTTTACTACGTTTTATTTTCAGTTGAATTGTTTATTTTCATTAATGCATCAGTTCTCTTGAAAAGCCGACATGTGGAATTTTCATTTATCACCGTCAAGTAAAATAACAAAAAATATAATTAAGTTATAAATTGAAATTCGTCCTCTAACTCCCCCTTCTATTCATTCGCTATCAACCAGATTATACTCCATCCTATTTACACATTAAAATCTAAATCAATGTGTTTATCAGTTCCTTTTCAACAGAGCTTAAACCCTAAAAAGGCAAAACTATATCAATATATTAATACTGTACAGATTATATTTGTAATTATCTCCCTAAATAAACTGTTTTTAATCTCTATTGATAACTTCACACGGACAGCTCTCGCAACACAACACAACACAGGGCAGCTCTCGCAACACAACACAACACAGGGCAGCTCTCGCAACACAACACAACACAACACAGGGCAGCTCTCGCAACACAACACAACACAGGGCAGCTCTAGCAACACAACACAACACAGGGCAGCTCTCGCAACACAACACAACACAGGGCAGCTCTCGCAACACAACACAACACAGGGCAGCTCTAGCAACACAACACAACACAGGGCAGCTCTAGCAACACAACACAACACAGGGCAGCTCTAGCAACACAACACAACACAGGGCAGCTCTAGCAACACAACACAGGGCAGCTCTCGCAACACAACACAACACAGGGCAGCTTTCGCAACACAACACAACACACGGACAACTCTCGCAACACAACACAACACAGGGCAGCTCTCGCAACACAACACAACACACGGACAACTCTCGCAACACAACACAACACAGGGACAGCTCTCGCAACACAACACCAAACGTTATTAAATATGTTTTACAGGATCATTACTGCAACACATTAATCACTGATGACGTAATACGAGGCCATTATTGTAACACCGATTTTTGATGACGTCACGCGAGGCCACTACGAACACACTGCCACTATAGCAGAAAAACACCCCCCAAATTAACCAGCAAATCTCCCCAAGGTCTCTGATACTACTCTGTGTTTGTGTGTGTGTGTGTGTGTGTGTGAGTGTCTTCCTGCATTCCCTCGCTACTCTTCCTTGTTTACCAACCACTCAACATGCAGGCCACCACCCTGACTCTAGATGGTCTCAGGGACACGCTTCATATCTAGTCCCATTGATCTTTTAAACCATGGAGTGCTTCTTTTTTTTTTAGCCTGGGTTAGGTTAGGTTAGGTTAGGTTAGGTTAGGTTAGGTTAGGTCAGGTTATTCTGAAAACTGATGTATTTAATGTCGTTGTAGTCTGCTTGGGTGTTATGTCAATAATCTTTTCTTAGGTGGGGCATAACACACACACACACACACACACACACACACACACACACACACACACACACACACACACACACACACACACACACACACACACACACACACAGAGGTAGAGGCTTAAATCGTCTCCATGTTGGTTGAGAAAGAAAGGAAAAATCAGTTCACATTCCCTTAATAGTCATGGAGTAGACGCTGGGGCTTAAAAGTCTATCTTCGTGACTATAGATCCGAGAGAGAGAGAGAGAGAGAGAGAGAGAGAGAGAGAGAGAGAGAGAGAGAGAGAGATAGGGGGAGATAGGGGGGGAGATAGAGGGGGGGAGATAGAGGGGGGGGCATAGTTCACGTACTTATTTCATATTTACTTTTTACATACGACGAGTTACTACATATTATCGAAACCATAAACATGAGCTCACAGGTCTAACCCTTAAGTGAGAAATATTTACTATTTATATTTACAGAATTTTATACTTGTGAGAAGATTCTGACTAAGTACACAGAGTAACTGAGTTTATATTTGAAAATATCTATATAAAAATATAAAATCGTTGAAATCGGCTGATTTTTATGTAATGAACAGGGTGGGTAAGACTTCTGCCGCGTTCAGAACAAGAAATATTAATTGTCGCATTTGTTTGAAATCTTTCTTTCATTTATTCACACAACAAGTTTATTTTAAAATATTTTGGTATTTTGCTATGATTTTCCAATTCACGCTTAGATGCACGGGCCCACAGAGGTGTGAGTGTGTGTGTGTGTGTGTGTGTGTGTGTGTGTGTGTGTGTGTGTGTGTGTGTGTGTGTGTGTGACCGCACATCCCTGACGTGAGTGACCTGCCCTCGGCCTTTTAACAACCCCAGTCAAGGTATACCGATCCTTAACAATTGTAATATTTTCCCCCTAATTTAATTACATCCGTCTGTAGTATATTGTCCCACCAATCTTACCCATCATCATTGTTTGGTTAATAAAGTAAGCCAGTTTAGAGGTAGAAATCTCTCATATCCAGTTAAGGACAGACATTCACCTCACCAATCTTTGAGAACACGAGCCTAGAGCCGCAATCAAGAGGCTTGTTGACTGTCAGGAAGCTACCAAAGCCAGGTTGGGGTGTGCCGTGGGCGCCTGTCTGTCTGGAGTAACACAGTGAATGCACCTCACCCCGGGAGTTGGTGTTGCATCACTCACATATTTACCTCCTGGCGACGACCTAATGTTATTTGTATTAAAAGCATTACATCTGATAAATTAATGTCCTGAGTGGTGGTGGTGGTGGTGGTGGTGGTGGTGGTAGAAATGTTTATGGTGATGATGATAATGGTGATGAGGCGTAATTGTGGTAATGGTGGTAGTATTGTTGGCGATGATGATGATGATGATGATGATGATAAATGTGGTGAGTCTAATTATGGTGGGGATAATATATATGGTGATAATGATGTTGGAGATGGTGATTTTTATGGTGATGATGGTGGTGGTTATGAATAAAGTGGTGTTAATGTTTATTGAGATGAAAATGGTAGTGTGATTAATTATGGTGATGGTGATAGTACTGTAATGATGACGTTGGTGATTGTGGTTGTGGTGGTGGTGGTAATGGTGGTGGAGGTGATGGTTTTAGTGGTAATAATAATAACTGAAGAAAGAACCTTAATAATTAATGATAAATACAGTATGTAAATTGGGTCAACATTACCACCACCATTATTCGAGCCACTAACACCACTACCATTAGCTCTACCATTACCACCATTATTCCCATTACCATCACCACCATTTATACCAATACCATCAAAACAGCCGCGTCGCTTCAATAAATATCACTACCATTACTTTCACCACCATTACCGCCACCATCACCACCACCACTACTACCACCATCACTCATTATCACCATCACTATCCCCACCACCACCACCACCGGGAAGGCAGTACATCTCTCTCTCTCTCTCTCTCTCTCTCTCTCTCTCTCTCTCTCTCTCTCTCTCTCTCTCTCTCTCTCTTAGAATATATTGGGTCGTCCCTGGTTGCTGATCAATTCATAATAGTTGTCTGTTTACATTAGGTAATTTTACTATCGTGTTTTCTACGTATAGCCATTCATAAATCCGTCATCCTACCAGCTGTTTTTTGTTTACATCTGGCAAGTTTACTACTGTGTTTACTACCTACGTCCATTCATAGATTGCCCTGTGTATCGTTCCCACTTTTTGCTTGTGTTGATAACTGCTCTGTTTGTAAACATTTGATGTGATTTATATTTTTATTTTTGTATTTTGTCTTGTTTATACAGAATTTTGGTCTCGTATTGAAACTTATTCAATACAGTGTGTGTGTGTGTGTGTGTGTGTGTGTGTGTGTGTGTGTGTGTCTTCCTTAGCATTTCTACACTTTTGAAGATTGAATTGAAATTTGGTAGGGAGGTGCGGGTGACCTGGGGGATGATCGTACACTGTGTCTTGTAGCTCCACAAGGGGGCAGGTCGGCTTAGAGGTTACATCTGCATTGGCAATTTTCTCGAGCATTATACCTGCTGGACATATGCTGAATTTTCATGTTTGTATTAGTGATCCTGAATCTGGTGACCCAAGGCTAGCTTTACCCCACCTGTAGTTTTAGTTTCACAATTCTACTATTATGTTTAACTAATCCTTTTAATCCTTTGTTTGACTTAATATGTTGCTTAAGGTTATTTTTTGGTGGATATTTTAATGCCCCCCCTTCGTAAGGACCATTGGCTGGACTTATGAATTTGTATTGGGTTTGGGAGGTCCAGGACGGGTACCTCTGCGCACCTCTTGTACTCGACTCGTTGATTAACACTCACTTGGCTCCCGGACTAACAATATAAAACAAGAAACAAGTAGACAAGTAAAAGACGAACTGCTTTTATGGTGGCCGTCACTCAGCCACATAATCAAGCCTTGGTCATCATCATCATCATCATCACCATCATCATCACCATCCTCATCATCATCATCATCAACGCTTTATGGTAGTTTTCCATGATTGTGTGGGTTAGCCGCCATTACCTGATTCTGTATGGTCTCCTGCAGCCTCTCTTGTCAGGTTCTGAACTCCACGGT
>CAUDMG010000372.1:3762500-3815000 GCA_958450375.1 Homarus gammarus
TTATAATGCTCTCTCTGGAGGTCATAATGCTCTCTCTGGAGGTTATAATGCTCTCTCTGGGGGTTATAATGCTCTCTCTGGGGGTTATAATGCTCTCTCTGGAGGTTATAATGCTCACTCTGGAGGTTATAATGCTCTCTCTGGGGGTTATAATGCTCTCTCTGGAGGTCATAATGCTCTCTCTGGAGGTTATAATGCTCTCTCTGGAGGTTATAATGCTCTCTCTGGGGGTTATAATGCTCTCTCTGGAGGTCATAATGCTCTCTCTGGAGGTTATAATGCTCTCTCTGGGGGTTATAATGCTCTCTCTGGGGGTTATAATGCTCTCTCTGGAGGTTATAATGCTCTCTCTGGGGGTTATAATGCTCTCTCTGGGGGTTATAATGCTCTCTCTGGAGGTCATAATGCTCTCTCTGGAGGTTATAATGCTCTCTCTGGGGGTTATAATGCTCTCTCTGGAGGTCATAATGCTCTCTCTGGAGGTTATAATGCTCTCTCTGGGGGTTATAATGCTCTCTCTGGGGGTTATAATGCTCTCTCTGGAGGTTATAATGCTCTCTCTGGAGGTTATAATGCTCTCTCTGGAGGTTATAATGCTCTCTCTGGGGGTTATAATGCTCTCTCTGGAGGTTATAATGCTCTCTCTGGTGGTTATAATGCTCTCTCTGGAGGTTATAATGCTCTCTCTGGAGGTTATAATGCTCTCTCTGGAGGTTATAATGCTCTCTCTGGAGGTTATAATGCTCTCTCTGGAGGTTATAATGCTCTCTCTGGGGGTTATAATGCTCTCTCTGGAGGTTATAATGCTCTCTGGAGGTTATAATGCTCTCTGGAGGTTATAATGCTCTCTCTGGAGGTTATAATGCTCTCTGGAGGTTATAATGGTCTCTCTGGGGCTATAATGCTGTCTCTGGAGGTTATAATGCTCTCTCTGGAGGTCATAATGCTCTCTCTGGAGGTTATAACGCTCTCTCTGGAGGTCATAACGCTCTCTCTGGGTCAACTCATAAACCATTTAAATTACTGAGTATTATAAATTATTAGTACACTTTGTCATGGTGTAAATAATGCTATATGAACACTGCAAGGCAACATTACGGTATGGGAATTATATAGACGCAGTATTAGCAGAGGGATATATCTTTAAATTATTATGACTTACTAATAGTGTATGGTGTATGGTGTATGGTTGTAGTGTAGTGATCACCAGCGGGTATATAGTGTAGGTGTTCTCTTTATCTCTCTCTAATGGCTTCTTTCTCTAATTATTTACCTGTCTGTCTGTCTGTTGGTTTATCTTTCTAATTTTCTTTCTAGTTTTATCTTTCTCTGTTAGTTTCTTTCATTTTTTTCTCTATCTCTTTCTGTTAATCTCTCTCTTTTTCTGTTTTTGTTTGTTACATACACACACTCTCTCTCTCTCTCTCTCTCTCTCTCTCTCTCTCTCTCTCTCTCTCTCTCTCTCTCTCTCTCTCTTCCATGAACTACTCAACATTTATACCAACATAATCACTAATACCGCGATGGTTCTTAATTACCCTTTATTATTAATTAATATAATTATCTGCATCATTTGGGTTTTTTTAGCAATTATTGTGATAATTTCCTCTGTGCTGTCAACTATTTCACTGGTGTGTGTGTGTGTGTGTGTGTGTGTGTGTGTGTGTGTGTGAAATAGTGTATGTTATTATTATTATTATTATTATTATTATTATTATTATTATTATTATTATTATTATCTACAAATATGCCCCAACACACACACACCTTCCCACACACACACAAACACACACACAGACACACACCAACACACAACCCCTCTTTCATACACCCCCCCCCCCCCAAAAGGCACAAACACCCCCACCTATCACAAACAACCCCCCCCCCCCACGCGCCCCCACGCCCCCACGCCCAAATACAACACCGGATAATATTGACCTTCCCAAAAGATAGAGGTGAAAGATCATGAAATAAAGCTTACACGAAGTATTACTGGAAGGTATTATTACTGGCCAATTTAGCTGTAAACTCCTGTGTACTGAAATGTGAAGGTCATAATAGAGGTTGGGTAAATGCTAACGTGTTCCCAGAGGTACGGTGGCCAGGCACGTGAGGTGATGTGGCTAGGTATGTGAGGTAATGTGGCTAGGTATGTGAGGTGATGTGGCTAGGTATGTGAGGTGTTGTGGCTAGGTATGTGAGGTGTTGTGGCTAGGTATGTGAGGTGATGTGGCTAGGTATGTGAGGTGATGTGGCTAGGTATGTGAGGTAATGTGGCTAGGTATGTGAGGTGTTGTGGCTAGGTATGTGAGGTGATGTGGCTAGGTATGTGAGGCGATGTGGCTAGGTACGTGAGGTGTTGTGGCTAGGTATGTGAGGTGATGTGGCTCGGTATGTGAGGTGATGTGGCTAGGTATGTGAGGTGTTGTGGCTAGGTATGTGAGGTGTTGTGGCTAGGTATGTGAGGTAATGTGGCTAGGTATGTGAGGTGTTGTGGCTAGGTATGTGAGGTGATGTGGCTAGGTATGTGAGGCGATGTGGCTAGGTACGTGAGGTGTTGTGGCTAGGTATGTGAGGTGATGTGGCTCGGTATGTGAGGTGATGTGGCTAGGTATGTGAGGTGTTGTGGCTAGGTATGTGAGGTGTTGTGGCTAGGTATGTGAGGTGATGTGGCTAGGTTTGTGAGGTGATGTGGCTAGGTACGTGAGGTGATGTGGCTAGGTACGTGAGGTGATGTGGCTTGGTTCGTGAGGTGATGTGGCTAGGTATGTGAGGTGATGTGGCTAGGTACGTGAGGTGATATGGCCAGGCACGTATATTCGTACAATTTTCGTATCATTCATTTGAAAACAACTTAGTCCTCGGTAGAAGTCTGAAATTAATGAATAAAATGAAAACTGAAATATTTTTACCTGTGGTTTAGGTCAAGTATTAATTAATGACAAGTTACCCTCCTGAGACACGTTTTCTCTGGGACCTCAACTTCAAGACGGGATGTGGGTATGACAGCCAATCTTTTGCTTGATTTTACGAATACTTGGGTTTTGATTGGTCCATATACTGGAAATGAATCCCTTACACCCTTTTTCAGCCACCTTCTCCTTTCCCCTATATGTATTAAAGTCCAGGTGATGACAACAACCGTTCAGTGGGGGGAGGAGAAGGGGGAAGGGCTGACGCTCACCGTACTGTCCTTGTAAAATGCTCCGTTAATTAGCTTAAGTAGGAGCATGATAAGTAGATATATTAAAAAATTAAGAGTTTATACATATTAGTCTATGTAAGGTGTGTGTGTGTGTGTGTGTGTGTGTGTGTGTGTGTGTGTGAGCGTTTTTATATATTACCTTCATTTCGCTTCACTGCCACTTTAGTTTCCTGAATTTTGTAGTGAACATAATCTACGTCTTGAGATAATTAAAAAGTTAATAGTTGGAATATACCTTCACTATATCCAGGTAAAAATTTATAATAGATTTACTCTAGGGGTAATTAACCTAAGAAAGAGAAACGTATAATAATAATAATAATAATAATAATAATAATAATAATAATAATAATAATAATAATAATAAAAAGAGTAAGGAAAACAAATAACTAGAAGATTAAATATAATGAAACAGTTAAAGTAATTACTACAACAGTAATAACCAGGCAATAACATAAATAACAAACATTAACCACATCCATAACACAGGTAATAACATGATGGTGTTATATACCGGTATGTTATTAAGTTAACAAAATACTATAACAAAACACCAAGTAAAAACATCAGTAATACTCAGGTGTTTGCGTGTTTGTTTTTGTGTGTTTTATTTGTAGTACAGCTCACTCACTCACTCACTCACTGTGGGGAAATAGCTTCGACGCTAACTTGGGAAGTGTCAAATAATCGGTATTTTTTCAACATACTCTGAGGTGTTATGGTCCAATATAGTCCATTCGTTCTCGCTAATACTGTGTGTGTGTGTGTGTGTGTGTGCGTGTGTGTGTGTGTGTGTGTGTGTGTGTGTGTGTGTGAGTGTGTGTGCACCATTTTATATTAACACATTTATGTATTTTATTTGTATATACCTTTATTTATTTCTCTCTCTCTCTCTCTCTCTCTCTCTCTCTCTCTCTCTCTCTCTCTCTCTCTCTCTCTCTCTCTCTCTCTCTCTCTCAAAGTCAATCACTATCCACCAATCTCCTAATCCTCGTCACAATCACTCGCTTCACACCAATCTCCTAATCACTCGTCACAATCACTCGCTTCACACCAATCTCCTAATCACTCGTCACAATCACTCGCTTCACATCAATCTCCTAATCACTCGTCACAATCACTCGCTTCACACCAATCTCCTAATCACTCGTCACAATCACTCGCTTCACACCAATCTCCTAATCACTCGTCACAATCACTCGCTTCACACCAATCTCCTAATCACTCGTCACAATCACTCGCTTCACACCAATCTCCTAATCACTCGTCACAATCACTCGCTTCACATCAATCTCCTAATCACTCGTCACAATCACTCGCCTCACACCAATCTCCTAATCCTCGTCACAATCACTCGCCTCACACCAATATCCTAATCCTCGTCACAATCACTCGCCTCACACCAATCTCCTAATTCTCGTCACAATCACTCGCCTCACACCAATCTCCTAATCACTCGCCTTTCAGAAGCTCACTTGATGCAGGTGATTATCAACTGCTTTTTAACCAAGTTTTTCCTTTGAAACGCTAAAATGGGAAGAAAAAAATAAAATATAAATATCCAAGAAAAATTCACTCACATATAAATAAGTTTTTTAAAGCAAGTGGTTTGTTTACTCTGTGATTATGGCCAACCCTATTTTAATGTAGTTTACCCTATTACTATAACGAACCCTATTTTACAGGGGTTTCGCCTTATGATTATGGCTGGCCCTATTTTTCAACCCCTGTTTTAAAAAATACGGTTTTTCATAGTGTGTGTTTTTTTTAGCCGCTGACCTTCGAGTGGGGGTGAGGGAGAGGGGGGTAAGGGAGAGGGGGGAGGGGTGAGGGAGAGGGGGAGGGGGGGGGAGGGGGGAGGGGGTAAGGAGAAAGGGGAGAGGAGGAAGGGGTGGAGTAGGGTAGTAGGAGGGGGTGGTAAAGGGGAGGAAGGGGAGGAGTGAGAAAGGGGAGGAGGAGGAGGGGGGTCTAAGGGAGAGGAGGGGGGAGTGAGGAAGAGCAGGATGTGGTGGGGGAGGGTAGGAGGGGTGGGGGAGGAGGGGGGGGTATATTTGAGAGACTCTTTAGAAAAGGATCATTAATAATCATGGTGACAGGCCAGACTATTATGGTGTAATCGCTGTTGGTAGGTTAGGTTAGGTTAGGTTAGGTTATGTTAGGTTAGGTTAGGTTAGGTTAGGTCTTTCTCCCTTCCATTCTCTCGCCCACATTCTCTCAAGCTTCATCCCCCTTTCCTCTTTCCCCCCTCTTCCTTCCTCTCACCCTCCCTCCCACCTCCCTCTACCATCCATCCCCTCCTTCCTTCTTTCCTCCCTTCCTCCTATCTTCCATCCCTTCCACCCTTCTTCCCTCTTTTTCGCACTCATTCCCTCTTTCCCATCCTTCTCTTCTCCTCTCCCTTGCACCCTCTCCTATCTCCTCCCGTCATCTCATCTCCCTCCCACCTCCCTCTTTCCTCCCTCTCATTTTCCATTCTCTTTCTCATTTCCCTCCCTCTCTCCTTCCTTCCCATCTCAATATACAACCGGATTCTCCCTCAGTGTGAATTTTTAGAGAGAAAGAGACGAATATAAATCAACAGATAGAGAGAGAGAGAGAGAGAGAAGAAAAAGACAAGGAGAGAAAGAGAACAAAGTGGAGAAAGAAAACAATAAATATAATAATAGAGAGAGAGAGAGAGAGAGAGAGAGAGAGAGAGAGAGAGAGAGAGGCAATACAGCTTGACTAAAGACCCAATTACCGGCGGCCCCTGACCTAAGACCAGTAAGATCTGTGTCGAGTCATCGTTAGTGCCCAAGTGCTGACCTGTAATATATCTGACCTGGTGACCTGTCCTTAGTGTTCCATGTCCTGTCTTGACCTGTAATATATCTGACCTTGTGACCTGTCCTTAGTGTTCCATGACCTGTCTTGACCTGCAATATACCTAACCTTGTGACCTATCCTGAGTTTTCCATGACCTATCTTGACCTGTAACAAATGTATCCATGACCTGTTCTAACCTGTATTATGTGTCCTCATAACCTGACCTGACCTGAAATATATCTGGCCTTTCGAACTGTCTTTAGTGTCCCATGGTTTGTTTCATGACTTGTTGTAACCAGTACTATGTGACTTTATAACCTAGCCTGACCTGACCTTTAATATGTGGTGTCTCTGACTTGTTTTGACCTCCATGTCTTGTACTGATCTCTAATATAATGACCCCGTGACCTGTTTTCAGTGTATGAATAAAACCCACTTTTACTGATCTCATGACAAAATATTTCCTCCTTAATTCCTGTTCATTATAGAGGAAATTTTGTATTAACGATGATGATTAGAGACTGCCTGGAAACCCAACCCGGGATCTTTGGTTTGAGAGGGTAGCGTGCTAACCATTAATTCACAGTTTACCATTGAGCGTATAAATATATAGCCAAGGCAAAAAGAGAGCAAATATATTTATAACCACGTTGTTTTGTACCGTATATCACATCATACAAGCTTAGTATTTTGTTGTCATTTGTAATTCACATCATACAAGCTTAGTATTTTGTTGTCACTTGTATATCACATCATACAAGCTCAGTATTTTGTTGTCAGGACTGAGCCACCGACCTGTATTAACATATGCAGGCTCTGTGGTCACCA
The DNA here is from genome assembly GCA_958450375.1 of Homarus gammarus. NCBI lineage: Eukaryota > Metazoa > Arthropoda > Malacostraca > Decapoda > Nephropidae > Homarus > Homarus gammarus. The sequence continues at coordinate 3,769,339 of CAUDMG010000372.1, forward strand.
GACTGTCGCCTTTGAACTGCACCGTCAACAAAGGAATTTCCAGAACAATGAACGTACAGTATATACTTTTATTGTCCGGCCTTTGGTACTTCCAATATGGCGCACCTATGTGACAAGTGCAATCCAGATTGTGTTCTGACGTTATGTTCACCATGTATTGGGAGTACCGAATAGGAATTTACCTTGTGTTATGAGTACCGAATAGGAATTTACCCTGTGTTGCGAGTATCGAATAGGAATTTACCCTGTGTTGCGAGTACCGAATAGGCATTTACCCTGTGTTTCGAGTACCGAGCAAGGACATTCCCCTGTGTTGAGTGTGCTGAGTTTTGCTATTCACTTTGTATTGCCATTACTGAACGTCTTTGACCGCATGACAGGTGCGTTTTTTTTTATCATGGTTCGTGCGTGATGTACACACACACACACACACACACACACACACACACACACACACACACACACAGAAGAATGAAGAAGAAGAAGAAGAAGAAAGAATATGAGAATCTCTCTCTCTCTCTCTCTCTCTCTCTCTCTCTCTCTCTCTCTCTCTCTCTCTCTCTCTCTCTCTCTCTCTCTCTCTCTCATTAAAACGGTGGTTGAATTAAAACAAACTGAAGAGAAGGAGATAACATTCAGCTAACACTCAACTGCCCTCAGGATAACACTCAGATAACAGACAGCTTCACTCAGATAACAGACAGCTTCACTCAGGATAACACTCAACTACTCGTAAAATAACTCGTCTTTAGCACCGCCAAAAAAGTTACCGAAGTGGAAGGAATGTTGTGGTTATTTAATTTCTTCATCGTCCAGTTGTGTTTATCCAACCGGGGGAGCCACTGGGAGGAACCGGGTACTGGAAGGTCCTGTATAGCATGGAGGAGGAGGAGGAGGAGGAAGAGGAAGAGGAAGAGGAAGAGGAAGAGGAAGAGGAGGAGGAGGAGGAGGAGCAGGAGGAGGAGCAGGAGGAGGAGGAGGAGGAGGCTCGCTGGATTTTATGGAATTTATGAATGTACTGGAAAAAAATTGGGGACGGGGGAGGATGGGAGACTGGAAGGCTTTTGGGGAGTTGGAGGTTGGTAAGATTTTATGGAATTGATAAATGTTCTGGAAAAATGTTATTGAGAAGGATGGGAGATTGGGAGATACTCTGCGGAATATATAAAACTGGAAAAAGGTTCTGTGGAGAGGATGGAGGATTGGAATATTCTACAGATAGAACGAAAAGCTGGACGGATTTATAGAAAGAGTGAAGGATTGGAAGATTCTCTGGGGAAAGAGAAAATACTGGAAAGCCCCTGAGAGATGAATTAGGGAATGTAAGATTTTATTGAAGGGATAAACGAACAGGAAAGATTTTCTGGAGAGGTCATAGAAACTAGCAGACCCTCTAGGCGGGGCTTAAGAGCTGGAAAGATTTATTTTTTTGTAATGGACACGTGACTAGATGGGAGATGAAAATGGAGAGTCCTGTAGAAGAGGTCGATGAACTGAAGGATTTATAGAGCTGGCAAGGTTGAGGAACTATGAATATTCTCCTGAAGAAATGACGATATAAGAAGGTCCTCCTGAAGGGGTTTAAGATGGTCGTTTATGAGAAAAAGAAGGACCTGAAATGTTGAGAAGAAGGTCCTGGGAATCCATTAACTTCTCCAGAAAGACATGGAATTGGTAGGATCTTCTCAAGGTACTGGAAACTGGAAACTGGAAACTGGAAACTGTAAGACACTCTGAATGGTTCTTTAGAAAGTACAAACAAATTGGAGTGTTATCTGGATGGGATGACGGACATGTAAAGTTTACTACAAATAATGAAATTTAAAAGGAACTCGACTGAGACTTTAAAGCGTACTGTGTTCTTTCTTTGAGCGAGAGAGAGGTGGATAATATTTGAAGATAACATGGAATAACGTCGAGGGAAATATGAAAATGGGAAGGAGGGACGAATGAGTGTGGGAAGGAGGGGCGAGTGAAAGTGGGAAAGAGGGGCGAGTGAATGTGGGAAGAAGGGGGAATGGATATGGGAAGGAAAGGCGAGTGAATAGGGGAAAGAAGGGCGAGTGGATATGGGAAGTAGGAACGAGTGGATATGGGAAGGAGGAACGAGCGAATATGGAAAGGAGGAGCGAGTAAATATGAGAAGGCAGAACACTTGAAAATATCGCCAATGTGAACAAGAAGGACTAAAATATTACATGAAAGTGACAAAGAGTTATGGACGGATTCTGGAATGTGTTGTTAAGGAACTAGAACAGACGAGGGGAAAAGAATTTGATATGAAAGAGTAAATGGGTGAGGAGGGGGAGGGGACAGGAAGGGATGAAGAGATATGTTTTAAAGGCGTTGGGGAGAGGGACTGGATGACCGTCTGGAAATATACAGAGGAACAAAAAGGACCGTTAGAATAGGGGTAAAAGCCTTGGAGGAGTGAGAATACAAGGACGACTGGGATGTTAAGACTGGAAGAGACTGGTAGACCTGAAGATCCCTTGGGAAAAAAAAAGACAGTATACTGGATGAGACAGAGACACCGAAGGACTTGAGGATTCCTGGAAAAAAAGGCAGGAGACTGGAAGAGACCAAAATACTGGAAGATTATCTGGAGGGAGTGAATGGACTGGAAGGGATAAGGGGATAGGGGAAGGAAGAGGGAATTGGAAGTCATTTGAAAAAGACGAAGGAAATTTGAGGTCCTAGAATGAAAGGGGATGGAAAGGAAGGAGTCGGGGGACACCAGTAGATATTCTGGTTGGAACAAGTAGACTGAGGGAGAACCCTGGAAGATTATAGGTGGACTGGAAGGAACAGTAAACATCTGGAGGTATCCTGGAAGGAACAAATAAACTGGAAGAGAACCCCTGGAAGGAGATGGCTGGACTGGAAGGGACAGGGAACAAGGATGCCATGAGCAGCTGCGACAAAGATGTGATATTGACTCTGCAAATAGTCCGGAGACACGAGTTTAATTGTGAGAGAATTTTTCTATACCTCTGGATCCTTTTGTTAGGTGGAACTGGATATTTTTTTAATAACATGAATGCAGGGGACGGGGGGGAGGGGGTGGCCATGAGACTAGAACAACTGGAGGTGAGTGTAGTTCTCTGGTACTCAATTAAGGCTTTTAGTTTACCTTTGTGTAAAGAGAATTTAGAACACAAGAAACAAAGGTCCTTATCATTAAGAAAAACATCGCCAGGATGAGCAATAAACAGCGCCTGGAGTTTCCAACCTTCTCCACCCCACAGTGAAGCGTTTATGAGAGCTTCGCCAGACGACCCTTCGCCAATCTTCGTACAGTGGTATGTCATTTCATCGTACAAATTAAAGATAATACGATATTTTTTTTTAGAATAAAGAAACAGGATAATGTAAAGTCCAGAAAACTTTCCACGACAATAAAGTGAAGTTTAGCCCGAAATTAGTAAAAGTAGATGGAAGGAATAAAAACAGTTTTGCCGCAGGAGTGAAGACGAAGTAAGAGCATAGAAACTTTTTGGAATAACAGAAGAACAAGAACTTGGAGGAAGTTAAGGAACATTTCCATAATAAGTAGACGAGGAGAAAAAAAATATCTGAGAACATGTTGTGACACTCATGGTAGTTTAAAAGTAGTTTGTAAAAGGAATTCTGAGAGAGAGAGAGAGAGAGAGAGAGAGAGAGAGAGAGAGAGAGAGAGAGAAAAAAATATTCTTACATTTATAAATTAAAATTATATGTCGCCTTCGTATAATTTATATTTTGGAATAATTGAACATAGACAGAAAGAGATTATTTGTTTTAATATAACTGGAACTCTGGCGACTGAAATTTTTGTATAATATTCAACATTATAGAGAATGAATAATACAATAAGACAATATCCCGTCACACAGAGAATAAGAGATTACATTAAATTGATAGTAATTTGATTTTTTGGGGAGATGTGGAGAAGGAAAGAGAACATTATTGACTTTGATGTTAGACAGACACTCAGAGAATTTATGTCCGTGGGTTTAAGGGTCTGTCTGTGAGTCTGTCTACCTGTCTGTCTGTTGGTCCGACTGTCTGTAAGTTCGTCCGTCAATCTAAAGTCCTATCTATCTATGTATCTATGAGTCTGTTTGGCTTTGTGTCTGTCTATGAATCCGTCTATTTGCGTTTCGCTGTCTTTCGCCCTGTCTGTCTCTGGTCTATATCAGGATGTAAAAAACTTGACAGCATAGTGAGTTCCCCTGGCCTAAATTCCTCTCAGATGACACTTGGAAGGGAAGGATTTTTTTTACAACACGTCTGAGTTGGGATTATACAAGGTCGTCGGAAAGGAATCCCCCTGATTTTAAATGGTTATATATTAATATTCTGAGCACTTTTTTTGGTGACTATAATTTACCTACCATGTATAGTTGTGGACAAAATTCCCTGTACACTCGACAGTAAATACCTGAGGATCATTTGGTGAAGGGGTTGGAATTTTAACGTATTTTTTGTCATGCATTTCGTTGTATTAAGGAGAATATTTTCTTTGCCCATTTTGTTATTCTGACATAGCGTGTGATGAAGAAGCAGTGAATTAAATATACATGACCAACAGGTAGATGCCAGATATTGCCAAGTGTTCAGGGAATTTTGTACGCGACTGTATCACGTGCAGCCTCTCTGTGAAAGTGGGTCCCATAGGCACGACTGCCCGTTAGGGACAGTGTGGATACAGCTCACTGTATACTAAGCCTTCAGTACACAAGGAGGCAGCATGGCCGGTACTGCACTCGACCGTCTTCACTTCCCCAAGTTGTAATCTTTGGTACCCATTTACAGCTGGGTGAACTGGGAGTGCCTGGGATCGAAATACGGACCCAAGATACAGATGAGCGCTGTAGCCACTCGACTGCAGCACTCCAAAGCCTCTCTGTACTGAGGGTCAAATTAATACAGTGAACATTGTGGTTATACTTTGTTTATCTTTTGTTAAGGTTGTTAATGAGATTAAATAACTTTACGAGAGAAACTTATATGTTGACAATGGTTATGTTTCAATATTTTACATATGTTAGTATTTTTTACTCTCTCTCTCTCTCTCTCTCTCTCTCTCTCGTTTACCAGAAGCACATACCTCTGAATGTGTGATGGTTTATTTAGCAATGAATATTTCAACCAGTATGTGTGTGTGTGTGTGTATGTGTGTACAAGAGTTAGTCAATAAGTAAGAGTCTGAACGACTTATGCTTCTCAGGGTCGTGGGTTATTATCTGGAGGTCGTAGTGTTGACCTCACGACCCGTCACAGGTCAGAGAGTCTTGTTATCGGTCATGTCGATATTTCTGTTGGTGACACGTGAAAAAGGTTTACTGATCCTCCAGCAAAACTTGTAATATTCGCTCTTTGTTTAAGTCTCAACTCATGAAGGTCAGCAGCACCACCTTGTATGACCTCTGTACCGAGACTGTCTATTGTACTGAAACAACTACCTTCAGTAACTCACTTAGGCATCTTCCCTTATAGGAGAGCCATGACAAACGTGTGTGTGTGTGAGGGTGTCCCAAGTTTAACATCCCAGTAGAGTTTGCAGCATACTGAGCTTTTGGTGTCCCTGGTAATATTGACACACCACAACACGTCACGGTCACAACACTCACTGCCCTCACGCTGCCACCACACATCCCTTGGTTCTTTGTACGTAAATAAGTACTGAACACGGACACAAATAAATTCCCGACTTTGTGTTATTAAAGTGTATATGTACAGTACGTCTTATATACGTACAATATCGTATATCACGTACAGACGACTTATAAATCCCGCTGGTAGTTACGTACGCACCACTGACCGTGTCTTGGGTTCAGTACTTACATATAACGATACGCCATTGAGCACATGTGTATGACTTATAATCGGGATATTACTTCAATGAAAAACATCCACCATCACTACCACCACCATTACCATCGCCAATACTACCATCATTACCACCCACCACCACTATTGCTACTGCCACCACCACGAACACTTTCTACCACCAACCCTCCGCAACCACAATTACCACCAGGACAACCAGTACAACCACTACTGCTGCCTTCCCCACCACTACCACCACCATCAGCGTAATCAGGTTCAATAAAAAAGGTGATTTACCTGGCCACAGGTGGTGCTTGCAGGTGTATATATTCAGATAAATTTCGACAGTTGATATATGTCATGACTAATACTGTTGTGCGACTGCTTGCCTGTGCATCTGGCTAAGTGCACGTGTAGTTGGCTAGATGCACGTGGATTTAGTCAATTGAATATACGTACTGTACCTTTAGTAAGTTATACATGAAATTTATTTGTTGCACGTGCATGAGGGTAGATAATGTTGCAACATATTAAAGGTACTTGAAACTTACTGAATATCGTACAGTACGTGCAACCAGGTAAATGCAAGCACAACTGTCTTAACGCACGAGAGATTGGCTGAAAGCGAGTACAATTAATTTCTAAGTGCAACTTTTATCGACGAAGAGGAAGTTAGTCTTTTTAAATGCATGTACTGTACAATTTGCTGAAGCTAGATGAGAGTTGACCTGACTAAATCCGCTGTTACCTGGTTCAATACACCTGGCAGTAGGTACTCTACACCCGACGGCGTTTTAGGGGCAGTAGGATACAGCACACTTTAGACTGAGTCCTTTTTCGTTATACAAGGAGACAATGTGGATGGAACTGAACCTGACTGCCTTTACTTTCCAAACTGTATGGTTAGATGCCCAAGTAATGCTGGATAAATCTGGCTAAACGAAAAGCAACTAACTGTTCTATTAGTGTATACATGACTGCTTTATGTTTAACGAGTTTGTATACATGACTGTTGTACGTTTAACAAGTATATCACACATATACATAACTGCCCACACAAGTAAGACGTTTCCTACACATACAGCAAAGGACAAGTGCACAGGATATCATGTAACGTTAGATGTTGTCGTGTCGTGTCGTGTCGTGTCGTGTCGTGTCGTGTCGTGTCATGTCGTGTCGCGTCGTGTCATGTCGTGTCGTGTCGCGTCGTGTCGTGGCTTCTCCCTCCTGTGAAACCTTTAACTGTTGAAGAAGTGAATGGATTCTCTTCAAACTTAGGTGAGGTTTTTATCCCCTCTCTCCTTACTCTCTTCCTGTCTCCTCTCTCTCTCTACTATCTCCCTCTCCTCTCTTCCCCTCTCCCTCCTCTCTCCCTCTCGCCCTACTCCCTACTCTCTCCTCCCTCTCTCCCTCTCCTCTCTCCCCCTCTCCCTCTTTCCCTCTCTCCCTCTTCCCCTCTCCCTCCCCTCTCGCTACTTTCCCCATCTCTTCTCTCTCCTCCCCATCTCCCCTTCCTCTCCCTCCTCTCTCCCTCTCTCCCTCCTCTCTTCCCCTCTCCCTCCCCTCTCCTTACTTTCCCCATCTTCCCCTCTCTCCCCTTCCTCTCCCCCTCTCTCCCCTTCCCCCTCATCCAGAATCCGAGGGTCGTCAGTGGTAGTCATAATCTGATTAAAAGTGACGAATTGGCCGCCATTGTCATTTCATATAATTTCCATATACATCCTTTATTCTTTTTTCTTGTCATAACAACAAACTGTTTCTTTCATCTCATGAGATATAATACACAAACATCATTCATCTTATACAGCAACCACAAACACCTTCATTCATTTCTTAAGATCTAAACAAACAGCTTAATTCACCAACAGCTGAAATACCTAGTGGAGGATAATACAAGCTTAACACCACACCCAATGAAGCAATAAAACATGTTCGGGGATCTATTGCGTGTTCAACTTTAACCAAACACAAACATACTCCAGGTAGCTAGGGTGGTGGTGGTGGTGGTGTGGGGGGGAGGGGGTGTACGTGTAACTAGCCAGACATACACACAAACATAAACATTGTCATAAAAGTATATATTCTTAGTTAAGTTTCTGTTATTAAATAGAACGTTTGTTTTGTGGAGTTTTTAAGTGTGGGTTTCATACGTTTCCTGAGCGAGTTTTGTTTACTTAATGGTGATAAGAACGAGGGAGAAAGAAAGAAAGAAAGAAAGAAAGAAAGAAAGACAGTGTAGGAGAGAGAGAAAAAAAACGTAAAGAAAGAATGACGGGGAGAGAAACAGATAGACAAGAAAAGAGAGAGAGAGAGAGAGAGAGAGAGAGAGAGAGAGAGAGAGAGAGGAAAAAAGAGCGAGAGTAAGGGAGACACAAAGAGAAACACTTCATGATAAAAAAAAAGAGAATAAAAAGACAGAAAAAAAGAATGAAAGAAAAAAGAAAGAAAGAAAGAAAGAAAAATATTACATACAGGTATGGTATTTTTACAGCGACAGGGACAGGTTAAAAGGGACAGGGGAGGAGGAGGCTTTGTAAGAGACGGCAATAGGAAACAATAATAAAACCAATTATACGAGTACATGGAATTATTTATATTTGGGTCTTATTGAAGTTAAGATTTAGGAAAATACTTAACATTTATACTACTACTACTACTACTACTACTACTAATAATAATAATAATAATAATAATAATAATAATAATAATAATAATAATAATAAAATGATTTTGAGTGTAGTGGTGGGGTGACGACACACACACACACACACACACACACACACACACACACATTGAACAGTGATGTACGGAGAAAATTGGAAAGGTATATTATTTTAACTTTGGAATTGTTCAGTTGATGATTTTATATAATTCGAAATTTTGTGTTTATTTTTCGATTTTGTTTTTGTGTTTTTGTATATGGGGAAAAATTTAGGTGTTTTATTGGTATTTTTTCATTATTTTATTATATTTTATTTTATTGTATTTTATTTTTAATTAATTTATTTATTTATTATTATTATTGTTATTATTATTATTATTATTATTATTATTATTATTATTATTATTATTTTTATTTATTTATTTTTTTTTTTTACGTTTTACAATTTGTAATTTTTATATTATATCATTTAGTTTGTCTTGATTTATTTGTCACCTGTTAATTGAGATTATTAAATGACCTTTGCTCTATGTGCACACCTGGGCAAGTTAAGATGACCGCTCAACACAAGTGTTTTCAGATCACTGTAGGTCAAAGGTCAAGGTCAATGATGCTTGCATGTTGACTCGGTACTTAACTTAGCTTAATTTAACATATCTTAACCAAATCTAACTTATGCTAATTATCCTAACTCTCCCTAATTATCCTAACTTATGGTAATTTTCTAACTTACCATAATTATCCTAACATGCTAATTATCCAAACATCTCCTAATTATCCTAAGATCTCCTAATTATCCTAACTTACCATAATTATCCAAACATTTCCTAATTATCCTAAACTAATCCTAATTATCCTAACTTACAATAATTATCCTAACATTCCCTAACTTATTCTAATTATCCAGTTATCCTAGTTTAATCCATGGGGGTCGAATGCTACAAGAGGCAATGGTGTATCTCGTATAGTGATATTTCAGTGTTGATATATTGGTGTTAGGTTATTTTTTCAGGTTTGTATAAATATATTGGTTGATTTATTTACATGGCTAGATATACAGTGAAGGCACAACCAAATTTGTGCCTTAATTTTCCGCGTAGACTGTATGTGTCTTATAGTGTAGGGATATGCGTCATTCTGAAGCTTAAAAGTTAATGAAGCTATGATGTAAATATGATGATCAACATAGGGTCGATATTGTGTTTTCTTTTCATTACTTACTTCAATGTATGAATCTTTATGGATTGGAATATTGTCTTCCTCAATCTTCTTGGTTCTTGCCTTTTTTTTTTTTTTTTTAGAAACTAACCCCAAACTAGACGATCCTTTGTGAGTACCCCCCCCCCCCCCCTCCCATGTGTCCTTCTCTAAGAGATTGGATGTCTCTTGAACAAACAAGAAGAAATATTTCAGATACCTCAAGGAATCCACTGTCTCATTTTACTTCGGATGAGACAACAAACATATGTTGTATAGAGCGTCACAGCGTCGAGTCTTGAACACAATGCATTTTCCCGGGTAATTAGTACCGCCCCGCCATCTAGCGATCGTGGTCGTAAACTCTTGTCTAAACAAACACAGGTGGTTTTAGGTTACCTAGTAGGGATTATTTGTTTATTTCTCATTATACTGTTTTTGCTTAAGTTGTATTAGTATCGTTATTATTATATGTATTGTCATTCCCATTACATATATACTGCATACGTGTGTGTGTGTGTGTGTGTGTGTATAAAAAATATATTCTCCATAAATATTATCATTATTATTACAATTATTTTTTATATCCTACAGGTGCCATCTGGTGAGCGTGATCGTCAACGTTCAGGTAAATAAATCATTTAACGTTATGTGATTTACTGTATTAGTTACATCTTGTTTAATCTTCTTCATAATTTTGTCTGTCATACACTGAAGAAAATTATGTTTCGTTTACTTCTTCTCTCGTGTTTGACCCGTTCTCGTATAATTAACGAAAGCGATAAAGATGGAAGTGAACCGATAAATGGGAGACAAGAGAGAAATAACACACACACACAGACACATACACACACAGACAAACACACACACACACACACACATGGTGCTTATAGACAAAATATCATAAGAAGAAGATATGGTTAAGATTCCCCTTTGAGTACTAGAATATACAGTGGTTATTCCCGCTTTATGTGATGGCGGTACAAACAACATTAACATAAATAAGTAAACAAGAGACAAAAGGGACAAATGAAGAGAAAAAATAAGGCAATAAACGCGCCAAGAGAAGATAAACTTTAATAAGGAGGGAGAGAGAGAGAGAGAGAGAGGAGGGTAGGAGGAGTAAAGGAGTAAAGAAAGACAGAAGAGGGAGAGAGACAAAAAGTAAGAAAATAGGAAAGAGAAGAAATTAATAAGTACTTCCAATAATACCTGGATTTCCTTGGGTCAGGTATATACTGTATATACCTGACTGTTACGGTTTGCCCTCCCTGACACGGGTACTCACCTCCCACAAACACCGTGGTGATATCTGTCTCAGTCGGGGAAGATTTTTGCTTCTTGCCCTGACTAACACCCGGAGGTCCATGATCAATAGTAATGACAAGTGAACACTATTTGGACGCTTGTAATATGTGTGTAAAGTATCAAGTCTCTAAATTCTTCTATTATTGATGTATAGTTGTAACAGACAGACAAACACGTCCTCTTAGTATTATAGTTTATCCAAATGGGTACTAACCATTACCCACAAACTACTGTTATCGTAAATTGATATAGTCACCACTGGAAATTGTTGCATGTCATTCCATTATTTCCGAAAACCCACATGTGAAATAATGTGTGAACTATTACCATATTAAAGTTTGTTCATTTTTTTGCTGTTGATCAAATCTAAATTGACCTCAAATCAGTGGACATTTTCTCTAGTAAGTTTGAGTATACACAGAGACACAGGAAGGAAAGATAAATAAGGGGAATAAATAAGAGAGAGAAAGTGAGTAAGATTGAGAGAGTGAGAGAGACAGGATATAAACAATACCAACATTTGTCTGAAATATTTACCACCTCACTGATATAATATTCCTCTCTCCTAGTAATAATTTTAGACGTTTTATGACCAAGATTAACTAAGTGTGAAGTGAAGTTAACTTAACAAGCTCATTATAATTCATTTCTTGTTTGCATCTCATTAGTAAAATTTATATAATTAGCTGAAGGTAATTATTATACTTACTGATTCATACAAAAATGTTTATATGTTGACAGCTTAAGTGATGTGTGTGTGTGTGTGTGTGTGTGTGTGTGTGTATGTGTGTGTGTGTGTGTGTGTGTATGTGTGTATGTGTGTGTGTGTGTGTGTGTGTATAAGTTGACATAGAGAGTGATGTTAAGCCATATCCTGCGTGTACACTGTAGACAGATTGACAAAAGAGATATTTGGTATTCATACTGTAACATTGCACAACACCCTCGTACAACTCTCTCTCTCTCTCTCTCTCTCTCTCTCTCTCCCCTCTCTCTCTCACACACAAATGAACCTCAACACCCGCTCTTGTGAGGTTATTTACTTAGATAAAAAGGCCCAAATTATACGAGCAACAGCTAATCAGGAATTCATGGGAGGTACGATTCCATTACGTATTGCAAACACAAATTGCAAGGACCGTGCAATAAGACACTATGGCACTATGGCTGCCACACAGACACGCGGGAAATGTCTGCATGGTGACTGCACTGTGTGGTACCTTGTTTGTGTGTTTGGTTATTTCGCTTGTTTAGGTGTGAGTATTTGTTTGTCTCTGTATGTGTGTTTTTTTGTGTTTGTGTATGTGTGTTTATGTTTTTGAGTGTGTGTATGTGTATTTGTTTCTGTGTGTGTATGTGTGTGTGTGTGTGTGTGTGTGTGTGTGTGTGTGTGTGTATGCAAATATATGTATGTGTATATGAATATTTGTTTAATTGTATGTCTTTAGTACGAGTGTAAAAAAAGTTTGCTAAATTTTCTTCTAAAAGAGTATTGCCCTTATGACTCTCTCTCTCTCTCTCTCTCTCTCTCTCTCTCTTTCTCTCTCTCCGCCCGCACGAGTAATAACGTGATTAAAGTCGCTTGAGTCGTATCCTGGAGGAGACGGTGCCAGGGTTACAGGCCGCAGTATCTGTCTCTCACTTGCGCTATAATGGAATCAAAGTCTCCCCAGGCAGGTTCCTGAGTCTTAGTAAGCTGTTTCTTCTGGGGTCTATTGTCGCAACAAACCCATCCACGCTGTTTTTTCTGTTTACCTTCTTTCTATCTTAATTTTGTTTTACTGTGTGTGTGTGTGTGTGTGTGTGTGTGTGTGTGTGTGTGTGTGTGTTACTTTATCGTGTGCGTGTTTGGCTAGAGGTATAATTAAAGGACACACAAACACTTATCAAATATGTATTACCAGGTAGCAGTCTAATCACACACACACACACACACACACACACACACACACACACACGCACGCACACACACACACACACACACACACACACACACACACACACACACACACACAGAAACAGGAACAGTTAGTCGGTTAGTCCTCAATTTGCCGTGGTAAGCTGTTCTGATCCTCGGCTTGTTGTGTGATACCTTCCTCTCCCCTCACCTCACCTCACCTCACCTCACCTCACTTCACCTGACCTGACCTGACCTGACCTCACCTCACTTCACCTGACCTGACCTCACCTCACCTCACCTCACCTCACCTCCCCTTCCTTTCCCTCCCCTTCCTTCACCTCCCCTTCCCTCCCCTGATCTTCCGTCCCCTCCCTCTTCTTTGTCTTCTTTGTCTTCCTCTTTCTCCCTCTTCCTCCCTCTCCCCTTCCCAGTTCTTTTCTCTCCCATCTCCTCATTCTCTTTCTCCCCTCTGCTGTCTCCCCACGTCCCTCTCCTCTTTCTCCCCCATTATATTCCCCTTCCCCTCTCCTTTGTTGACTCCTCTCCCCTCACCCTCTTTACCCCCAGATAGAGAGAGAGAGACAGAGAGAGAGAGAGAGAGAGAGAGAGAGAGAGAAAGAGAAAGAGAGAGGGAGAGAGGGAGTGGCTTAATTATCCTGTATACAACTATTGTCGTTTCTCTTTTGTCCATTAGATACAAAAAAACATAGACCACCTTTCTTTACTAATACGTTGACTGTATCTCGTAAAATGGTCCGTGCTATGTATGTATGTATGTATGTATGTATGTATGTATTTTAAAACAAGTATTTTCTCCATACATGAAGATATAAACTTAAAGAACCAATAACAAACAACCTAACATCCTCCACCAATCAGAGCCTTCCAACCAAATATTCTCCACTAATCAGAGCCTTCCAACCAAATATTCTCCACCAATCAGAGCCTTCCAATCAAATATTCTCCATCAATCAGAGCCTTCCAACCAAATATTCTCCACCAATCAGAGCCCTCCAACCAAAAATTTCTCCACTAATCAGAGCCCTCCAACCAAATATTCTCCACCAATCAGAGCCCTCCAACCAAACAACATATTGACCACACAGCCACCAAACACGTCACTAAAATCAACACAGTATCCGATTTACCCATAATCCACTCTGTTTAATATAACATTACTCAATATCTAGTGTAACGTCACCTAACATTACCCCAAAATTACACTATGCCCGCGTTATAATACACACACACACACACACACACACACACACACACACACTTCCAAGTTCAGCCAACACAGGTAAATCCTCCAACATAATTACTCCCCACACTCATACAACAATAACAACAATAATAATCATAACAACAACAACAACAATAATAACAACAACAACAACAACAACAACAACAACAACAACAACAACAACTACAGCAACAAAAATGGAAGAGAGCTACAATATTCCTACATGATTTATACTCGTACGCTAACTTAACAACCCCATTTGTTGTGATGATTATAATACCTGGAGGTCAAAGTTTATGGTCAAAGGTCAAAGTTTAGGGTCAAAGTTTAGAGTCAAAAGGTTAAAGTTAATGATCAAAAGGTCAAACATTAGGGTCAAAAGGTCAACGTTTAGGGTCAAAAGATCAAAGTTTAGGGTCAAAGGTCAAAGTTACGTGTCAAGGGTCAAAATTTAGGGTCAAGGGTCATAGTTTAGGGTCAAGAGGTCAAAGTTTAGGGTCAAAGGTCATTTTTTTTTCTTAAGATGTGAAGGATTTATAATTATAAGTAATAGAGAGTTTCAGATTACTACAGGATTTATAAGTATAAGTTTTTGAAGGTGTGGCATTACAAGGGGATTTGTAAGTTTAAGTATTACTATGGGATTTATTTGTGTTAATCTGATAAAATTCGTGTTTATGTGGAGGATTATTATGAGTGATGGGTCTAAATCCTCCCTAGGATTAATGTGTAAAAAGTGTGACCTAGGCGAGACAGACAGACGGACAGACAGACAGACAGACAGACAGACAGACAGACAGATAGACAGATAGACGGACAGACAGACAGACAGACAGACAGACAGACAGACAGACAGAAAGATAGACAGACAGACAGACAGACAGACAGACAGACAGACAGACACGGAGACAGAGAGAGAAACAGACAGAGAGAGACAGAAAGAGACAGAGACTGAAAGAGAGAAAATGCTCAAGGAAAGAGAAAACAAATAGAGAGTAACGAGATAAAGCGAAAGATAATAAGAAGGAAAAACAGAGAGGAATATAAATAAATAGGTGAATATACAGAAAGAAAGAGAGAAAATAGAGAAAACGAGTGAAAGATAGAGAAAGAGAAAAGCATGAAAGATAGAGATAAAGAAGACAATATATTTATAGGATAATAGGAAGATGGATATTACAACCTTTAGTATAAGTGTTGTAGGTTATAGGATAATAGGAAGATGTGAGAGAGGCAAGGGGTATATAATCACAAAAGAGCATCACTAATGTATATCGACTTACCTGTTAATTAGATGGACTTTGCCTACTACCTGTGACGTATTTATAATGTGCCTCAGGTAATATTCGACAAGGTGGAGGTGTATTTTTTTAACAGAGGCTGAACAGAAAGGTACAAGAGAGGGGAGATGGAAGAGGGAGAGAAGTGAAAGTAAGGGGAGAAAGTGACAGTGGAAGAAAGTAAGGGGAGAGAAAGTAAAGGGAGAAAGTGACAGTGGGAGAAAGTAAGGGAGAGAAAGGGGGGAGAAAGTGACAGTGGGAGAAAGTAAGGGGAGAGAAAGTGGGGGGAGAAAGTGACAGTGGAAGAAAGTGACAGTGGAAGAAAGTAAGGGGAGAGAAAGTGGGGGAGAAAGTGACAGTGGGAGAAAGTAAGGGGAGAGAAAGTGGGGGGAGAAAGTGACAGTGGGAGAAAGTAAGGGGAGAAAGTGACAGTGGGAGAAAGTAAGGGGAGAGAAAGAGAAAGCGAGGGGAGAAAATGACAGTATGAGAAAGTAAAGTGGAATATAGTAAATGTGAAGGTTAGGTTAGGTTAGTGTGAGAGAGAGAGAGAGAGAGAGAGAGAGAGAGAGAGAGAGAGAGAGAGAGTATCAACGAACACATATGTAAACAGAGAGAGAGAGAGAGAGAGAGAGAGAGAGAGAGACAGAGAGAGACAGAGAGAGAGAAAACCAACCTAAGCTAAATTAATTAAGCAGAAACAGAACGAGAACTAAAGAGAAAGAAAGAAATATTTACCTGAAGCCTAAATAAACAAAGAGATAGAGAGGGAGACAAAAAAAAGAAAGTGAAAAAGAGAAGGAAAGAAAGAGAGACACAGGATGAAGGAGGGAAGGAAGGAAGGAAGGAAGGAAGGAGGTAGACACACGCTCCCTACACCAAGTTTTCCCACTAAGGCACACAGTATATAGGAAGGCTCGTGTACAATGACCCACAACAACTGTACTTAACCACACTTTTGCAACACACGAAGAAAGCAATTTTAACTTGTGATGACCCCAGTTAAGCTCTCTCTCTCTCTCTCTCTCTCTCTCTCTCTCTCTCTCTCTCTCTCTCTCTCTCTCTCTCTCTCTAAAAGAATGCGAGAACCGGAAAGCAACAAGCAAACGAATGAAGAAGAGAGAGAGAGAGAAAGAAAGAGAATACACATGCCTCAATCTAACCACCCTCCCTTATCCCCCACCCCCCTTCCCCCTTACCCCCTCACCCCCCCTTACCCCCCCAACAAAGCCTATAAGTCCAGACAGTGTTACCAATAGACCCAACGTCATATTACTCCCCCCCCATATCATCTTTATGGTGGTATTGGCAACGCTACAATCTTACCCCAGACCTAAGCCTTCGATTTTCGTTAAAAAACTGATACAGTCTTTACCGCCGCCCCCCCCCCCCTTTCTTCCCTTGCTGTACCGGTCCAACTTTACCCTCTCTGCTGTACCGGTCCACCCTTAGCCTCTTTTGCTGTACCGGTCCACCATTATTCCCTCCTTACTGTACCGGTCCACCATTATTCCCTCCTTACTGTACCGGTCCACCTTTACCGTAATTCCTGTACCGGTCCACCCTTACCCACCTTGATATACCGGTCCAACTTTACCCCTCTTACTGT
The DNA here is from genome assembly GCA_958450375.1 of Homarus gammarus. Classification (NCBI taxonomy): domain Eukaryota; kingdom Metazoa; phylum Arthropoda; class Malacostraca; order Decapoda; family Nephropidae; genus Homarus; species Homarus gammarus. The sequence goes on from CAUDMG010000372.1 coordinate 3,786,349, forward strand.
ACCGGTCCACTCCATACCCTCCTGGCTGTCTTAGATCATCTTGACCGCTCCCTTATAAACTGGGAACCTTTACCCCTAACCAAATCTAACCAAGCTTAACCTAAATCAAACCTAACCTAACCTAACCTAACCCAACCTAACCTAACCTACCTCTTACTTATCCTAACCTAACCTAACCTATCCTTTTCTTAACCTCTCGTATTTCTTCTCGTTGACTCTAATATCATCCACTATATTTCCTCTGTTATGGATATATTACGTAATAAATTTATCCTCACGATATCCTTACCCCAGCCTCCCTTTCATCCTTATCCACTCCTAGTTTAGTTTCCTCTATCTAGGATTATCCCTATTCATCCTCACTACCTATCCTAACCACCCATCCCCTTTACCTACCTATTATTTATCCTACCTGCCTCACCTACCCACCTATCCTTCTCACCTATCCTACCTCCCTATCCCTCCTACCTACCCCGTCAATTCCTCCACTTCTCCTTCGTTTCCAATTTACGTCCAGGAACCACTTGATTACTTGGAGCTGATTGGTCGTTCGTCGGGAGAACCTGTTTCCTGATTGGTTAGTCGTCTGAAGGATCTGTTTGCTGATTGGTTAGTCGTCGGAAGAACCTGTTTGTTTATTGGGCTTCGAGAAGGACTACTTTTTTTTCTTCTGCTTCTTATTGGTGTCCCGTCAAGAGGAAACATTCGCTTATTGGCTGATAGGCAAGAGGAAGTGTTTACTGATTGGTTGACTGTCAGGTGGAATTTTTTTTTTTGCTGATGGGAACGTCCGTGGTGGAACGTCCGTGGTGGAATGTCCTTGGTGGAATGTCCTTGGTGGAATGTCCGTGGTGGAATGTCCTTGGTGGAACGTCCGTGGTGGAACGTCCTTGGTGGAATGTCCGTGGTGGAATGTCCTTGGTGGAACGTCCTTGGTGGAATGTCCTTGGTGGAATGTCCGTGGTGGAATGTCCGTGGTGGAATGTCCTTGTACTCCATAATTATTCGTGTCCTTGTTTTTCTTGTTTTTCTTGTCCTTGTTTTGTTTGTTGTTGTTATTCACCTTTTGTTTGTTTATGTTGTTCTTGTTCTTTTTACCATTGTTGTTCTTGTTGTCATTGTTATTGTTTTTCTTGTTATCATTGTTATTCCGTTTGTTATTGTTATTCACCTTTTATTGTTTTTGTCCTAATTGTCCTTGCTGTCCTTATTCTGTTTACCCTCCTTGTTCTTGTCGTTTTGTCCTTGTTGTCCTTGTTATTTTTACCCTCCTTTGTTGTTGTTGTTGGTGATAGGTCTCAGGTCAGTTCTCCTCTTTACAGGGAACAGAGACGAGACGAGCAATCAGCTGAGTGACCTTTGACTCGCCGCAGTTATTACCAATGGGGTACATACATACATACATACATACATACACACACATACATACATACATACAGGGATAACCAACGATACAGTGTTATCTTTGGTGGCAGGATATAGATAATTTCTTACATAGGTCGTATCGTACATCATCATCATCATCATCATCATCATCATCATCATCATCATCGCCATCATCATCATCATCATCATCATCGCCATCATCATCATCATCATCATCATCATCGCCATCATCATCGCCATCATCATCATCATCATCGCCATCATCATCATCATCATCATCATCATCATCATCGCCATCATCATCGCCATCATCATCATCATCATCGCCATCATCATCATCATCATCATCATCATCATCATCATCATCATCATCATCGCCATCATCATCATCATCATCATCATCATCGCCATCATCATCATCATCATCATCATCATCATCATCGCCATCATCATCATCATCATCGCCATCATCATCATCATCATCATCATCATCATCGCCATCATCATCATCATCATCATCATCATCATCATCATCGTCATCATCATCATCGCCATCATCATCATCATCACCATCATCATCATCATCATCGCCATCATCATCATCATCATCATCATCATCATCATCATCATCAGTGTTCTGTCCTTACATTCAGCTCCTTCACTCTCTCTATTCTTTGTTTATCCTCGTGTTTGTTCGTCCTTCCTTCATTTTACCCAACAACCTAATCCTCTGTCTTCCTCTCTGTCTCCGCCCGTCCATTCTTCTCTCCATGATACCCTGTAACAGTCCTTCCCTACCCTCCCTCCCTTTCTTCTCTCCCTCTCTCCCTCCCTTCCTCCCTTTCCTGTCTCCCTCTCTCCCTCCCTCCCTCCCTTTCCTCTCTCCCTCCCTCCCTTTCCTCTCTCCCTCCCTCCCTCCCAATCCAGGTCTTTTTTCTCCTTGTTACCCCACTTAGAAGGATCTATCTGTCTCCAATACCCTGAAGTAGAGAGAGAGAGAGAGAGAGAGAGAGAGAGAGGCTTTGTTTCTCATTTTATTTAAGTAACTAATTTTCTCCATATGATTATAAACTCTACGTGTCAGTGTGTTAATTTTAGTTCGATCAGTTTTTCAAGCCTTGTTACTCCTAAACGTTCTATAACATCGTTGTAGGCGAGGGATTAAAGTTATTCTCGTCAGTTTATACCTCACATTAGAAGTGTCTATTGTATGCAGATTACCTGTATAACAACGAGAGACAACCCGATCACCTTGTTTGTCCTACATTATGTTAACTTTTGTGGTGTAGTGAAAGTATCGATTCATGAGGATGTTACTGTTACTGAGGTAATATATGATCTATGTTACTTAGGTCCCAGTACATGTGAGGGCTGATATAGGACATCCTCTTCTCACATGGACCAGGTACTAGATAATCTGTTTTGCTATAATGACGTAGACATAATCATTAAATAATTTATCAAAAAACAGTTGATATGGAACCTTCCCTCTTGCAGTTGAGTCTGACATACAGATAATAAGCGGGTTTATTATCAGTAACGTGCAGGCGTATGTATTCAGTAATTCATCAAGAATAATTAGCATACTGCCATTGTTGATGCTTGGATCCCAGTTCATGTGAGAAATGACATGGAGGTTTCCTATTCTCACATGGACCAGACACCAGCAGACAATCAGCTGAGTGGTGGAAGCTCCCCAAGGTCGCGCTAAATTCCGTTATCACAACATTGCTGGGCGCTTCTTCTCTCGCTGGACCACAAAACGCTAACAATTACTGTCGCCAAAATTGCGTTTGTGTGACGTGTCCAGATATGAATTAGCGGGAAGGTCGGAGTGGTGTTTGTTTTCTGCCTCAACGGAACTATAAAAAAAAGTTTAGGTTTTGTGATGATTTAGCCTCCAGGTCTCGTCTATCATTCTAAAAAGTGGTTCAGTTTTATCCACCATTTGTTTAAATCATGATGGATAAGTTTATACCATGATGGTGTGTGGATATTTTTAACTAGGGATTGTCACTGAAGGCAGACCACAAAAAAAGAATTCCCTTTCTCTCTGGCAGGATGAGATAGTCCTTTAGGCAGTTTCGTATCCCTGAAATTCCTTCTCATTGTATATTTAAAAACGTGAAGGATATATTTATAGCATGTTATACTGTGGTCATATCTACCTTGTGATTGTCGGTAAACCTTTAGATCAAAACACCTTCCCTCAACTTGGGTTAAATTAGTCTTTTGAGATGTTTGATGTTGTGAACCCTTGTGTTTAACCTTTATTTACCAGGGAATGTTAAAGAAAGTAATTGTTGTGTGTATAGCGCGTTGATTGTGTGTGTGTGTGTGTGTATGTCTTTAAATGTGTTTGTTTGTTTGTGTGTGTTTGTTTGTCATTGTCTGCATTAGTCAGCATAATACCCACCATTTTTTCTTAACTGACTGACTTGACTGATTGTGTTTCTTCACGTGAGGGTTAACGATCATGCCACTAATATACTTATTAGGTCTTTATCTCTTCTTTTATCTTTATTATTCCCTCCTTCATTATTTCTTATTCCTATCTCTTTTCTTTCTCTTAATTAGTTTGTATATTTATCATTCTTCGTTATTTTCTTATTCATTTGTTTGTCGTTCTTCTTTAATTTATTTCTTTGTTTTGTGCATTGTTCGTGTTATATATATTTCTTCTTCATCCTCTCTTCTTTTTATTCTTCTTCTTCTTTTGTTATCCTTCCCTTTCCTCCTCCCTCTTCTTCGTGTTATTTCCTTGTTTTCTTAATTTTCTTGTTTTTTTGTGTTTGTTTTTTTTACATCTTTTTACTTCCTTTTCTTTTCCTTATTTTTGTTTTTGTTCTTCTCTATTTTCACAATCGTCTTCACTTCCTCTTCTTCTCATCTTGTTATTTAGGTTAGGTTCGGTTAGGTTAGGGTGGGTGAGGTTAGGTTAGGTTAGGTTCGGTTAGGTTAGGGTAGGTGAGGTTAGGTTAGGTTAGGTGAGGCTAGGTTAGGTTAGGTTAGGTGAGGCTAGGTTAGGTTAGGTTCGGTTCGGTTAGGGTAGGTGAGGTTAGGTTAGGTTAGGTGAGGCTAGGTTAGGTTAGGTTCGGTTAGGTTAGGGTAGGTGAAGTTAGGTTAGGTTAGGTGAGGTTAGGTTAGGTTAGGTGAGGCTAGGTTAGGGTAGGTGAAGTTAGGTTAGGTTAGGTGAGGTTAGGTTAGGTTAGGTGAGGCTAGGTTAGGTTAGGGTTTGTTTGTTATTCTCAATTGGTTCAAGATTGTTCGCTGCTTCTTTATCGTGGCGTTGGAAAAAAAAAAGTTTGGTAGTGATGCTGTAGCTACGGGCCGGTGTTTACCCTGTTACTACTGAATGCAAATGAGTTATTTTTCGACAACAACTCTCAAACGGCATAACAAAATTATATATTTGACATTTTCTGTTCATAAATTATCTATATTAATAACTGAAAATGGTTAGGTCAATCTCTATTTAGTTTCCTTTATGTCAATGGAATTTTCTTTATATTTCGCTGGGCCACTTAAGGTGCATATTTGCTTTTCAGCCAAGTGGTCTACTCAAGAAGGATTATTACTCGTCAGCCTTGTGAGCCACTCAGGGGTCATTATTATATACCGTACTTGTGGTCATACAGAAAGCATTGTTGTATGTCTAACACGGGAACCAACCAAAGAATCTATTAGTAAAACAGACCAATCAGGAAGGACTTTTATACCTCAAAGACGAGAGCCATTGGTGGAGCATAGTTATCAATGACTTATTTATCAAAGACTTAGCCAATCACATGAGCCACACAGGAAGCATTTTTATGTCAAATATGTCGGCTCCACATGGCGTGTTTTTGTAAGCCAATGTTGTACACCACTCAGGAAGTATATACTGTAATTATATGTCAACATGTGGACCACTCAGGGAACATATTTCTATTTACAAACATATAAACCACTCGGATAGACTATTCATACAGCTCGCGTGACTCATGTGAAAGAGCCAAACTTCACTGTATTGTAGTAGTAGTTAACATGTCATAACACACCAGCGTTTTTTCAACTAATTATGTTCAAGTGGCGACCTATTTCCCAGACGACCTGCGGGCCTTTTATGAGGAAAAACTATAATTATTATTTGACTTAACTATTTTTCTCTCTATCAGTTTATAGTTAAAATAATGTCAATAATAAATAACTGACGGATTTTCTTCACTTACCAACAATATTAAATACTCAAAATAAAGGAAGTTCTTCAAGGTCTTCATAAATGTTTTCTAAAATTATCACTTAACCTCAATGTTGCTGTCCACTGTGTTTACTAACCTAGAATACTGGCTTAAATATCTTGGCTGTTAAAGAACCAGTGATGCTTTATAACATCAAACTAAATAAAGTAATAAGATCTCAGTAGGGTCGAAACTTTCACTGGAAAATGATACTCTTAGACTATCGTTGTTGACGTTATGGAATTAATTTTCATAATAACGCTATTTGGATCACCTAAAGATTCTCCCTTACCTTATTTCACTAAGCTAACCTAACCTAACGTAACCTAACCTAACCTAACCTAACGTAACCTAACCTAACGTAACCTAACGTAACTTAACCTAATCCCACCCACAAATATTTTTAGAATTGTAGACCAACGTTTTCGAGGGACCGAGAGATGTTAGCAACGCAATTTGTAAATAAAGAAACACAAGACCAAAATCTGAATGGAAATGAGAAAAATTAAAACTGAAAAAGAGGAAAATTAAAAAAAAAGAAGATAAATAATGAATAACAAAAGCAGACATAGAAATGACAATAACAAGACGAAGATATTAATAAAACGCTGTAAAGGCACTTGGATAGAAGGGAGATACAAGGAAGAATAGGAAAATATCAGCAAAGTAAAAGTGGATGGCAGGCAGCGGGTGTAAGCAGAATCAGAGGAGCGAAACCACTTTAGCGCGCCTGATGACTCGCAGTTGTTAAGATGTCTCGCACGACACTAATGCCAGCCTCTTGTGACCTATTTCATTTTTACTTTAATATGTACAAGAACAACAAATGAAACACAAATATTAAAGTTGTATTATGTATGATGTAGAAATATTACAATATTTTGTGGGCCAATAGTTCAGTTGCAAAAGAAAAAAAAATAAGAAATTGATTAAATATTTTTTTTTTAAATATGAGTTAATGATATAGAATATTTTAATTTTCTTTATGAACCAAACTAATCTACCTTAGCTTGTGCTTCGCCTAATGATTATGATATGATTTAGGTTAGGTTAGGTTAGGTTATGAACGATTAGGGCAGGATGATGGAAGCCAACATTATTTCCGTGTTCTGTTCTCTGATGTGTGGTTTGTGTTGTAGAGTTGCACCTTGGTGTGTTGTTTGGTTGACCTCGTGTTGGCGTCTCGTGTGTTGGCTCACGTGCACCTTCATAGTGATGAGTCATAGCTTGTAGCCGAGATGGCTCCTACAACCTGCCTCTCCAGAGACAAATTTATAGAGAATGTTGGAGCTCTGGAGTTTTTTACTGCTCATAATGTGAGGTATAAGCTGGCCATGAACATAAACCACCGGATCACATCATTGTGTATCGCTGTTTTTCAACAACAGTCCCAACACACACCTCTGCGACGACTACTGTACAGTGTACACTCTCCACACATGTTCTCAGACTTGTACTGAACTTGTGAAGGTGCATAACATACATCAGTTGAATTATATAAAAAGAGAGACAACAATGGTAACAGCATCTCACCTTGTACCAGTCCTGAAGATGCTCTAAGCACAATAAAAGCGTTTCACGTGACATCACGGTTTATTTACCTTCTCAACCTTGGGCAGAAAGCTGGTCACTCGTGTCCCAACACTATAGTCAGTGCTGCGTCTTATCTGGGTAGTGCGTATTAGCAGAGTATTTATGCTTCTGGTTTTAACATTATTTTATATTCTGTCAATATGGTAAATAGTTATGTGGTAAAAGAATGCACAAAAAGGGCGAAGGAAGACTCTGGAATTGTATTCAATTGCATATCAAAAAAACCTAGATCAAAGGTCACTTTGGCTACGAAACATTTATAGAAAGGATTACTGCTCACTCCTCCTCAATCATCAGAGGCGAGAGTCTGTACCATTAACTTAATTGATGTCACTCGTATTGGATGAATGTGTTGTCTGAAATTACAGTGCCAGATATATAGTCACTTGTGAAATAACCTTAAGGGATATATACAGTGCTTGAGGGAGGATTTACAGTCGACGATTACTGAGGTGAGTAAATGCTGAAATGTTGAATTATATGAAGCTTTAGAATCATTATCTTTAAGACATTGGGAATAAGAATATAAGATAAATGAAGCCTTTTAAGTTTCTTTTAATGGAATGGACCTCTACCTTAACACAGTCTTTTAACCTAACCTAAACTTCCCTTACTCTTGGCTATGCAGTAATGTTTGGGCTGACGGCTTATGGTATTTTAGGGTGAGAATTTTCCAAGGATAGAAAGTGTTTCAGTGTAATATAAATGCCAGGAGGGTATGAGAAAGGAATGTAGAGAATAAACTAGAAATATGAGGTTGTGAAGAATAGGGAAAAGATGTGAGGAACAGGAGAGGAAGACAAGGACCGATAACTGTGGAGGAGGAATACACTGATTACACAACAAATATGAGAATAAGGCAGAAGATGAATAAGACGCAAGAAAAGATGAACAGTAAGAAGAAGATAACAAGAGGTACAGTACAACACAAGACCAGCTGGTACACGATGTTGCCTCAGGGTCATCGCGCTGGTCTCTGAGAATCGTCGACCAGACCCCGAGTGTCTTGTTTATATATGTAAGGAATCTAACCCCGCCCACGGGTGTCATAAATCCTTGTGTGGATCAATATGACAGACACTCTGTCATTTTGTCCTGGTGGCCGGTAAGGAAAATACCTCTTCATTGCACCTCTGGTATGACATAGTGCGTAGTGCTCACTGTGTATCTGGATGACCATAAAAACAATACTGGAGGTCAAATGGATTCCAGTCTTATCAGTTCAGGTCGGCGCCAATCTTAGTAAACCCTCTTTCTATTAGGTTAGGTTAGGTTAGGTTAGGTTAGGTTAGGTTAGGTAAGGTTAGGTTAGGTTAGGTTAGGTTAGATCAAGGATTCTCTTTATAATCTTCAGGTAAAAACTTTCAGTCTTCATGATCTGATAGTAAACATTCTTGGAATATTTGAGTTTTAGTTTAGAGAGAAAATGTAAAAAAAAAATGGGAACCCGGAAGTCGACGAAATGAGAGTAAATCAAAGTCAATACAGGTGGCCAGTGAAGTATTGCCTCTTACACTACTTCACTTAATGGATAAACACATTCTAGACACTCACTTGCAGGGGGCCAGAGATTTACAGGTGTTTAATGAGGCGTTGATGTAATGACTTGGATTGGCAGTCAGATAAGAGTATATGTCCCCTGACGATACCGTGGCACAGTCTTCGGTCATCACTCCAGTCATCAATCGTGTATAGATCAAGTAATCAAATACTGCTAATGGCAAGCTTTTCTGTACACCTCTGCTTACACCACGATACATTGGTTCCTTGAGGGAGCAGTCACCCGTTATGAATACTACTAATAATATAATAAAAAAAATGAAATGAATAAGACAGCGGTCCATTTTTTCGTCTACAATTCACGAACTGATGACGGCAAGCTTTACACCTATATAAACGCTCCTATATAACGAACTGCCAAGACATACAGACGCAAGAAACAATGGAACATCGATGAATAATGGAATAACATAAACACACGGTTGATAAGGAAGGTATCAGTATAATTCCATGAAGCTTATCCAGTATTCTGTATACACCATAATATTTAACCTGAAGCGAGACACGGACCCTGGCCCCAGGCGTGAGTGTCGCCCCCCGGCCACTCACTACACAAAATGAACTCGTCTGTTCGATCATAATACTCAAATAGACCACTGTTACCCCTGCACCAGCCGACCAGGTTATGATGTTACTAAGTCTCGTGCTGGAGGCCAGAGCTTCAGCCTCTCTGGTACAGGCTAACATTTTTTTGGGTGTACTAACATTTATGAACGACATATATATATATATATATATATATATATATATATATATATATATATATATATATATATATATATATATATATATATATATATATATATATATAGATAGATAGATAGATAGATAGATAGATAGATAGATACGAAAGTTTTCCCACAAAGTACATATCTGTTGACATTTCTTGTTAACTGAACTTTAAGAATTTGGTACAAAAAAGAACTACTAATTGGACAAAAGTTTTAGGGGCCCGGGGTGTATCATCGTCTTACCCTCTCGAGGCCACCATTAATGTTATACGTTAAGAAAACTTAAGAAGATAATAAAATCTCGTATCTTTATATTAAAACGAGGATTTATGACATATTTTCAGATTTATTCATTTTTTTTTAATCTGCCATCATTATGGACATCAGTCAGCAGCTATTATTATTATTATTAGTAGTAGTAGTAGTAGTAGTAGTAGTAGTAGTAGTAGTAGTATCATTGGCCCGTGTATTATAGCCGAGTATGTATTTAAGATAACGTCAAATGAAATTGGATATACCTGTATATTATGAAAAGTGATTCGAAAGTGTGTGTGTGTGTGTGTGTGTGTGTGTGTGTGTGTGTGTGTGTGTGTCTTCTTCAGTTAGGTGTATCGGCAGATAACACAAACACAAACACTGAAGTAAACAAACAACCCGTCAGAGAGAGGCGGAACAAACACCAACCAGATAAAATTCCGTCGTATGAACCATCACCCACCTGATGACCCAAACAACAATACGACGATAAATATTACTTAATAAATATGACGTAGCCGACTCATTGTCTCTCTCTCTCTCTCTCTCTCTCTCTCTCTCTCTCTCTCTCTCTCTCTCTCTCTCTCTCTCTCTCTCTCTTTCTCTCGTGTTACTAAATAAGGTATATAGTAGAGCTGTTCACTTAAGGATGTTAATATCAAAGAACTGTTCGTGTATTAATTTACGTAAAGTCTTTCTGTTCATGTATCTTGTGTTTACGTTTCTCCTTCCACGTGTTCTCCCATCTACCGCAGCTTTGGTCGTACCGCTGTCATACTTAATGCACAAGGTGACCCCCGCCCCTCCCCCCGCAGTAGTTCAGTATCTGACATGTGGTAATTATGGGTCATATACAGGGTGTACCATTTAAAATGTAACACAAACAACAGTCACAAATTACTCTTCAAACACGAAATCAGAAGATATATCCTCCCCCAGTTTTGTGTTATGGACCCTCCCAACGTTCTCCGTGATATTTAAAAAAAAAAAAGTAAAAAGTTTGACTTCAATTGAGCTATAGCAATCAGGGTGAGAGGGAATGGTGTATTCACAGGCTGAACGTGTCCTCACTGTGTGGCATTTAAGGAGGAAGACCAGATAGGAGAAGCATAGTGAGCTTAGGACGTATGAATGTTGAGTAAGCACTGAGGAGCTCGGGCGAGGAAAATCCAAGAGACTTGAGACGGCGGAGGAGGTGGAGACGAAAGCAGGAGGATTTGACAATTGCATTGACGTGTGGTTTCCAATTTAGTTTGTTATCAATAGTGACGCCGATGAGCTTAAAGGAGTCCACAACCTGGAGTGTGTTGGGGCCCAGTGTGATGGAGGGAGGTGGGACAAGGTCGGAGGAGTGGTTGATGTGTATTGGAGAATGTTCAGTATCTTCTGGTGGGCTGTGTAGTCAGGAGCAGAGTTGTTGACACTGATCCCAATGGTGGAGTCGTCGACATACGAGTATTTCCAACGAGCGGGAGTATCCCTCAGAGCATCGTTGATGTGGATGAGGAAGCAGAGCTGTCTCATTTTGGGGCCTTGGGAGACGCCACAGTGTACAGTACAGCCTGGCGTCAGTCACTAAGGAAGTCTATGAGCCATGGTATGAGACTTCTCCGAAACCCAATGTCGATGACTTTATTGACAATTACGTTGGTGAAGTCAACGAAGTCACAGATGTCTTACGTCTTTCAAGATGGTGGTATATGAACTTGAGAAAGCTGACGAGACAGTGAGTGGCGGAAGAAGTTTTCATGTTGCCAAATTGCTGAGGATCTTTGGTGCCTGCAATATCAGCATCAGTTCAGTCAAAAACGAAACCCTCAAATTTAGACTGGTTATTGGGGTAATGGCAAAGGGTCATAACTCATTTAAGGAGTGTGGGTTCATTGTTAAAGTTCAGGGTGTTCAGGGTTTATGCATCACTGATATTTAGGTATATAGGCAAACTGAAAAAAATACACATGCACACACACATACACACACACACACACACACACACACACACACACACACACACACACACACATACACACACTCCACCCAACAACGTCGGCTAAAGAAGGTACAGAGAAGGGCCTGCAGAATCATGCTCGGCGCAGATTACTCTGGCTACATCAACGCTCTCTCCACCCTGGAAATGCCATCCCGCAGTGACCTCGACCACCAAGCACTAGCAAGGTTTGGCAGTAGACTACTGCACCACCCTCGTCATCGCCACCTCCTGCCACCGGCAGCCCCCCACCCACCTCACGCAGTCCGCCACTACAACAAAATTCAGCCCATAAGAGCCCGCACCGATAGATATAAGAATAGCACCATCCCCTCTATTGTTAAAATAATAAACAATTCCTGATTTATGTACCGTACAGCCCTGTAAATGTATTCAACGTATATTATAGCATTATGTCTAAATCAAATGTAAGTCTGTATATTTTCAGCCACCGGCTGCAACTCTATAAATAAACCGTTTATTATTATTATTTTACACGCACACACACCCATCTACATACACACACACACAGTTCGTAAAGAGTATCGTGCCAAATGTTAGTCCCTGATATGCAGGTTCCTTCCCATCACCCGTCCCCTCCCCTCCCATCACCCTTCCCTTCCTCCTCTGCCATCACCATGTCGATATGTCTCATCCCCCTTTTGTCCCAAGTTCACTCATCCTTTTTATATCTCGAAATACTTGACCTTTTCAATGACGGTCTTAGTTCTTACACAAAAACCTAGGAAATAAGAAAAGAAGGAAATATTCAGAAACGAAACGAAAAAATAGGGAAACTTTGACTAAAAAATGACTCAAGCTTAGTTAGTTAGTTAGTTAGTTCGTAAGTTAGTTAGTTAGTTAGTTAGTTAGTTAGTTAGTTAGTTTTAGTTAGTTTTAGTTAGTTTTAGTTAGTTAGGTAGTTAGTTAGTTAGTTAGTTAGTTAGTTAGTTTTAGTTAGTTAGTTTTAGTTAGTTTTAGTTAGTTAGTTAGTTAGTTAGTTAGTTAGTTAGTTTTAGTTAGTTAGTTAGTTTTAGTTAGTTTTAGTTCGTTAGTTTCTCATCATCTATACTGGTGGGTTGTTGTAGTCTCAGCTGCCATTCGTCACCAAACACTCCACGTTGCCCACCTAACTCCCTCCTACTGACTTGAAGTTGTTTAAGGTTTGGGCTTATCATATCTTGCACCCGAGTTCAATCGTCTTTATCTAGTTCTCAATATACAGTTGTTGTTGCACTCTGCATTTCCGAGTGTTTCGCCTAATATTTCAACATCAAGTTTTCTCCGTTGTAATGAGTTTTGGTTCTGAGGAAAATAATACACATGAAATTTGATGCGTCTACTGTAAGGGTGCCAGGAGGTCAGTGGCACCTCCAGCCAGGATGGTCTGTATGACTTTCAGCTTTTGTTGTTGTCTGAATCATTACTGAGTATAGTTGGAACTCCATTTCATCGTAGCTCTTGCGAAAGTATAGTGTCAAACTTGTGCTTGTTAGCTAGAAATGTGTTAATGTGCCCTTCTTCTGCCTACACGTCGTATTTATAGTAACATCAACGCTGGGAGACGAACCACAAGGACGCCTTTGATACTTAATATATTTTATTGAAGTTCCTGCTTCGAGTGTGCATGAATCAGCGACCCTTAGGACAGGAACTGAGGGTTTTGAATCAGTGGACGACGGGCACAATTATGATGTGGTATATCTCGACTTCAGCAAGGCCTTCGACAGAGTCCCCCACTAAAGACTGATAAGAAAGGTGGAGGCTCATGGCCAGGGCTGTCAGGATTTCTGACTCTTGCTAACCGAACACGCTGATTGGTTCAACTGCTCGCGTTGTGATTGGTTGCGAGAACATGATGTGATATTACGATTTTCTATAATATAATGTGTGGTGAGGGGTAACGAAGATCCCAGATACAGTAATTATATTAGAGTAGTCCTCATACTCAGTGAATTTCATTGTTCCTGTCATTAGTTTTATAAATTTCTGAATAATAAACACTGCATTATACACCATTCAGAGCGTTATATGAGATCACATTAGATTTGTATTTTAGCAATTGTAATTTGTATTACTTTAGTTCTGCTAAAATATCGCTAGTAAAATGTAGGTAAGGTAATTAAATACTTCTACAATTTATTTCTGTGTATTCTGTATGGTATTTTAGTCATGAAAAAGCATATTTCCGAAAGTCGGTAATTTACCGTGAGTCGGAGCAGTGACGTCACGGCTTACCGACTACGTCATCAAGTTTTGGCGGTTTACCGATTAGCAGACGAATTACCGGATTTGAACCAATCAGCGTCTTCGATAAATAAGAGTCGGAAACCCCGACAGCCCTGCTCATGGCATTGGAACAGATATTCTAAAATAGATTAGGGCGTGGTTACAGGACAGGAAACAGCGAGTAAGCATTAACGACACTAAATCCGATTGGAGCAGCGTCACTAGTGGAGTACCCCAAGGCTCAGTATTTGGACCATTATTATTTATTATATACATTAAGCGACATAGATATCGGAGTAGACAATAACATAAGTAAATTTACTGATGACACCAAAATAGGGCTTATAATTAAATCTGACGAGGACTCCGCAAAACTACAGGAAGATCTAAACAAATTTTTCGAATGGTCTGAAAAATGGCAGATGAAATTCAATGTGGACAAATGTAAAGTACTTAGTCTAGGAGATGTAAACAGAGAAACCAGATACCAGATGAACAACGATGTTATAGAGAAATCCGACTGCGTAGTGATTAGGAATCTTATGCCAAGTAAACAATGTGTATTTGCTCGAAATAAGGCTAATAAAGTACTTGGGTTCATACAAAGGAGTGTTAGTTACAAGACTAGCGAGGTCATCCTGAAACTATATCTTGCGCTTGTGAGACCTCACTTGGATTACGCAGTTATATTCTGGTCACCGTATTACAGAATGGATATAGAATCCTAAGAAAGAATTCAGAGGAGAATGGCAAGACTAATTCCGGGCATTAGGAACCTTGAGTATAGAGACAGGTTAAAGCATCTTAATTTGCACTCCCACGATATGATCGAGGTGTATAAATGGAAGTCAGGGCTAAACAAAGGGAACATTACAAAGGTACTCACACTATCCAACCAGGAGCGAACCCGTAACAATGGTTTTAAATTAGACACATTTAGATTTAGATGCGAGATAGGTAAACATTGGATTGGAAATAGAGTAGTGGACGAGTGGAACAAGTTACCAAACATCATCATTAACTCGAATACGCTGGACGGTTTCAAACATAGGTTGGATGGATATATGAGCAATAGGGGTTGGGTGTAAATGGGACTGCCCAGTATGGACCAATAGGCTCGCTGCAGTTTCCTCCATTCTTATGTTTTTTTTATGTTGTATCCACACGACCACCTCACCCCGTGAACCCGACATAAACCAAGACATTAAACCAATAGAATAGATAAAAAAAACCTTCCCTTTGTGTCTTATAGGAGTGTTATCAGACCGAGTTATCCCCTATAGTTGCAGTATTTAGTGACACCAGTATCGAGTTTATGTCTTGACCTAAATATTAAAAATACGAGTATTGTACACGCACTATTTGGCAGATCACAGTTGGAGTAATTCTCAGGTAGTAACAGTAATATTGAGTAGGAACCTTAACACAGGTATTCATCAATATCAGTACAGGTATAGATGTACTGTAAGTATGTAATATTGTAACTGTATATCATATTGTAACTGTATTGTAACTGTGTATCATATTGTAACTCCCATATGACTTTTTCGTGTTAGTTTCTTTATATAATTCACTCATGTGTGTATAGTGTCCGCAGTAAATAATTTATCTCTATGTGTGAAAAAATATCGAGAAAAATTTATTATGAATAGAATGTTTGGGTCTTCCCGACTGAGACTAAATTGGATTTGGTTTATCAACTGTATATAAACAGTTTGTAATTAATGTTGATCAACCTAACATAGTCTGTGTTAGCTTAATACTCTAACAATCATGACCTAATTTAATGTAGCTTAACTTATACTAATCTTTCTTAAGTTGATTAGATTCGTTTAGGTAAGGACTATTGGTAATTGGGCCAATTAGGATTAGGGCCTATTAGGAATAAGGACCAGTTAAGAATAAGAGCCTATTTAAACTGGGTCCCACTATGATGGTAGTAAGATTAGGTTAGGATAAAGCCCATTAGAACTGAAGCCATATTTAACCAGTCAACAAAATAGTTCACGACTGACCAATCCAGCACAACCAGGCGCCATAAGAACATATATAAATATAACTTGTAATATTTATACCACTCTGTTAGTATGAATATTTTAGTTAGCCGTATTAGCAACCGCTTCCCCTCGTGACAACTAACGCCAGCCTATTTTTATTCGGATGTTATTTTATTTATTATTATTATTATTATTATTATTATTATTGTTATTATTATTATTATTATTATTATTATTATTATTATATTATTAAACTCAACACAAGATGGAGAACTAAATTAACTTTGAGAACATTTCGTCAGTCATATACTGTTATTGTTGCAACCATAAAAACAATATTACTACAGTATTTACGTAGAGTTCACAGTTAAAAGCCAGTCGTGATAAGTTATGCGTCGCTGAGACTGGTCAATATAAACACGTGTCTACAAACATAGTATTAGTAGTTGACAAAGAAGTTGATAATATATTCCTTTGTTGGTGAGGTAGCTAGTAAGAGTGACGGGAGGAATATGATTACAACGTATAGTGATAATACATGGGGGGTAATAATGTATTTTTTTGTTAATAGTGAAAATAATAATTGAATATATTATAAGTCTGCCTTGATGAGCAAATGTTAATGTTATGGTAATCCTGGTTTGGTTAAATTATCGTATATGTTGAAATAGAAAACTGAATAAAACAGAGTTTGTTTATGTGCGTGGTCTGGTGTGTTTTTTTTTAATATTTATTCAAACTGGGTTGATTTAGTAAAGGAATACATCTTGCCTGTGAATAAAGGTTTTAGGGTCAATTGCAAGTATTGTTTGTGATCAAAGTTTTCCTCGAGCACACACAGACACACAGACACACACACACACACACACACACACACACACACACACACACACACATTCTGCTGCTTGCTGTAGGGTCACGCGAGATGTGTCAGAAGTGTGTGTGTGTGTGTGTGTGTGTGTGTGTGTGCGTGTGTGTGTGTGTGTGTGTGTGTGTGTGTGTGTGTGTGTGTATGTGTGTGTGTATGTGTGTGTGTGTGTGTGTGTGTGTGTGTGTGTGTGTGTGTGTGTGTATGTGTGTGCCTCTCTTAATATCAATGTTTGAACTGTTACTAACACTCTTTGAAAGGTTTTGAGGCAAACACTCCCCACAGCGAACAAAACCTGTCACAACCAATCACAACCTTACTCGAACCTATCACAACCAATCACAACCTTACTCGAACCTATCACAACCAATCACAACCTTACTCGAACCTATCACAACCAATCACAACCTTACTCGAACCTATCACAACCAATCACAACCTTACTTGAACCTGTCACAACCAATCACAACCTTACTCGAACCTATCACAACCAATCACAACCTTACTCGAACCTATCACAACCAATCACAACCTGTCACAACCTGCCTCAACCTTGCTCAGGCCTATCACAACCTCTCCTACACAGGCTGCCGTATATTTACAACACATTTCGTAGCGTTACATTAACCTAACATTGATTTAAAGCTCAATATCAGTTACTCAAATAAATTATAAAGAGATTTGATGACTTGACGGAACACCTTGTGGCATCCATTTTCAGGTAAATTATGAATGACAGCAGAGGTTGGGAGGTCAGGGGAGGGTGTTTTGGGCACTAGAGTTGGAGGTGAGATCTGAGGGGGAGGGGGGGGGGCAGCTGGGGGTGGAAATGGGGGAGTGAAACTTGGGGATGGGAACGGGTGGGGGGGGAGGATTAGAGCTAAGGGGGTGAGAGTTGGTGGGGGGAACAAGAGGGGGGGTGTGAGCTGAGGATGGAGGGAACAGGAAGGGGGAAGGGGGGTGTCAGGTAGGAATGTGACCATGGGAGAGGTGAAGGTCAACACTACATAAAGCATAAGAGGAGCTACATGTCCGGATTAACATATGACCTACAGTCTATGATAAAACACACAATGGCTCAACACTGTCTGTAGCATAGTTTGTTTATCATTGGTTGTTGTGTTTAAATTAATATACCTTCTCGCAGGGTAAAAGTGTATTGGTGATATATCTTGAAACGGCCTGAATTATGTGTGTGTGTGTGTGTGTGTGTGTGTGTGTGTGTGTGTGTGTGTGTGTTTTAAAAAGTAAGTATCAAAGTTAATCCATTATTAATTCCTTAGTCACGACAAACACACTTCTTATTACAGTCACAAGTATAATCAATAGAGTTTCTGTTTCCAAAATATTACTAACTAGATATTTTTCACCATCTTACCTCAGACAAGACAAACGAACACCTCCCACTACACGATTACAAAACAATAAATTATTTTCACCTGTATTCTGTAAAAGATCATAAATTAGGAGAATTACACTACGAAATACTTTACTGTACAGATATGGATTTTCAAAGGCTCTTTAGTTATATTTTACTCTCAATTGATGGCGTGATAATGTGTATAAGTAGGTTTAGATACGAAATATAGTATATATAGATTCTCAAACCCATTTAACTTCCTAACGTATGTCATATTAAAAGTGATGTGGTGTAGAAATATCGCAGATCCTCTACAGCAACTACGTGTTATTTTCCCTCATTCCACCGTTTATATTTTTATCTATCTTAATTGATCCAATTTGGCTCGTTCTCACACCATTAGAGAAATAGAAGATGATTCAACGTATATTTAAGAATTGATTTTTGTGTCGTAGTTTAAGTAAGCCAATTTAGTTCTGTCTCATATATCCAATTAAAGGACAGTATGTAGCATCTACGTGTGGGTCCAACTGTACATGTGATTGGTTTACATATAATAACTTTGCTTTTCATCGCGTATTATATCGGAACAACAAAAAACAAAAAAACATGATGGATAATGTACAGTGAAACCTTTATATAATGAACTATATGGAGAGGAAAGTTCGTTATATAGAGGGTGCGCTAAATGTGACACCTCCATCTAACGGATTATTATAAGAGAGAAGTCCGTTATATGGAGGTTTCGCTGCGCCTATTTTCTCAGCAGATATAACGATCATATTATTTTATCATGTTAGTACTGCCACGCTTCACCAGAAACCAATACCAGTACTGTTACAAAGACAGTGCCAGCACGAGCAGTTAACAGTGCCTGGCGTTCATCTATTACAAGCTTAAAATTAATACTACCATTACTGCCCTAACCTAACCTGATCTAACCTAACCTAACCAACCACCAACCAAACCTAACCAACCAGACCTTACCTAACCTACCTAACCTTACCTAACATAACCTACCTAACCTTACCTGACCTAACCTTACCTAACCTAGCCTAACCTAACCTAACCTAAACTAACCTAACCTGACACAACCAGTGAAACAGAGCGAGTTTGTCTCCACTAAGTAATTTCCATTATTGTTGTTATTGTGAAAACTTAAAGTAATCCTTAAATAACAATAGATTAGTTAAGTTTCACTGACTAAAGGGGCATATGTAGGTTAATAAAGTTTTTCGACATGCCGCTCTTACAGCAAAGTTAACATAACACCAAAACCATTCCACTGTGTGTTGATTTGAATCATCGCCAAAATGCGCCTCCTCTCTTTATTAATTTAAATCTACGCAAAAAATTAGTTCTTTCGTCCGCTAATTTAAGTTCCGGAGAAAAATTTCACCCGGCTGTACACACATTTCGAAACCCGAATAAGAGAGAAAAAAATCGCTGGAATCGTTTCAACTTAGGGTAGAGTTGAGGTGGGTAATGCGGGCCAGTAGTGTGCAGACGCCTTGTGTTGTGTCCTGTTCATAGTATGTGATATTTATGTTATATCTGTGTGTTTAGCTTTATGTTTTTGGCACTACAATAAAAAATTTCGAAAAATTATAAAATTAATAACAGTAAATATTGTATACTGCATTTTAAAGATTTTTGTTGCTACTAAAACAGTAGAGTTTATACTTACACAGGTATTAATCACCAGTTACCTGTTAAGTTAGTCTATACAACACATGAGGATTGTGTAATATTGTTGATATATTCTAGGGGCTATTACCATGTACTTCACCACAGTCTGTTTAAATATCCCATTATAAACATGATGAAGTCACTCCGGGATATGACCTCTCATTTAGCCGTGAAAATTAGTTAATGACGCGCCATTAATTAATGAAACGTCATGGCGTTCACCCCCGTGTTGGCCAGTTACCAGTTAACACCAGCCTGTCGTTTGTGGATAGATACAAATGTTGTCTTTAGCAGGGCTTTTAGCTCTTCACCGTGACCTAACCTAACCTAACCTAACCTATCCTAACCTAACCTAACCTAACCTATCCTATCATAACCTAACCTAACCTAACCTAACCTAACCAAACCTAACCTAACCTATCCTAACTGCAAATTTCAGGTTAAATGACAAAAAAAAAGATTCTCCTGCCTTAGGTATGTTGATTGATATTCCATTAGAATTTGTCTGTTCTGTGAATTCCCGATAATTTATTAATTTATTGTTGGAGGTATTTGTCGATCCGTTAGGACCATTCAGTTGATGTAAGTAGCTTATGTGGAGTAATGACCTGACAACAGTGGTAGTGAGAGACCAGGAACACTCACGCAGGACCGTCATGAAGGCCATAGAAGCTTCAGTTCGGAAGCTCGGGTGTTCGGCGATCACCTCACAGCGGTACTGACCCGAGGCTGACACAGTCAACCTGGTCAACGATAAGGTCACCCGGTGCTCGTTCCTGAACAACTCCTGAAACATGATAACAACAGTAACAGTAATGATAGAAACAAAGATAATAACAATAATAATAATAATAATAACAACAATAATACCGTGGCGTACTGTACCTCAGACCCTCTTGTATCAGTAATAAAGGCGAGGCAGTGTGGGGTCTTAATGGATAAATACCATAAACTATACAATATACAACAGTCTAGATACAACAGATTCCAGAGAGACAGATAGACAGACAGGGCAGACAGACAGACAGATTCAAAAAAATCGTCATAAAAGTTTACTTTGATTCAGCATGCACAGTGTTGTATATAGCCAATTGAGGTACAGAGTAGACGGGTACTCAGCTCCCCCACTATACAGGAGCCTCCACTCATAAGACACTCCTCGTTAATGTCAGGAGGTTGTCTAACACACACTGGAGGCCCCCCCCCCCCCCCCACACAGTGATGTTGACATAGTTGTGAGCGCTGTGACCTCTCTTGTTGACATAGTTTCAGGTATCTGTGAGAGGATTAACGATGCTCTCAGTAACACAGAAAGGATAGATAAACTAGCAGAGGTTAATGTGTGGCTGTGTGGTGACGTAATAGAGTGTAGACACAGCCTTTACCCAGTGGTCACTTAGTCTTCTCTCTCTTAATGTAAACCAGAATGTTGTTTTACAGTGGATGGTCATAATAAGGTTGACAAGTTTACATCCTGTATACAAGAACTCTAATAGAGCACATATTACCAAGAGTCCATATAGGTGCACAGGGTTACCAACCATCAGTGTACACGTGTTGCCGAGGAAGAGTCAAGAGATTGAGATCAATATGTGGAGAGACCAACTTATCGGAACAGGATTATATATATAAAGTGTCGAGAACTAACAAGAAACAATATAATACAGGAGCAGAAAGGACCGGCACCTGGTGACTCTATCCCTCCTGCAGCCAGTATAACTGGTGGGTCTGTGAAAGGAAGAAAACCCTGCTTCTTGTATCTCATTATACAAGTAAGATGTAAGTTCCCGAGCCACGCCGCTCTCCCCTGGCGCTCACCAGTACTCATCTGTCTATTTTTAGAATTACATAAGAATACGCTAATTACTTCTTGACACTGACGGTAGTAAAGCATCAGGACTAGACTGTGTTAATCGTCATAACATGTGGTCAGCCACTTACCGCAGCTCCTCCAGTTTTACACTAAACTTGGCCACTAATCTTGAAGAAGTTAAGTTATTGTTGTGCACAAAACGAGAACTTTATACCAATATTTCTATCATTATTGTCCAACTACTAACGTCGCACCCCGATAAGAAATAAATATTAAGGCACAAATTACTTGCTGCAGAAAAAATAAAAGCGCGACAAATTTATTACTGCAGATGACCACAAAGTAGACTAATACTCTTGACTACGGAGTGAATATATATAATTTTGTACATTACTGAAGTATTATAAATCTGATAGAGAGTCAACTGTTATTTTAAGCTATTGAGACTAAAGGTAGGCGGAAATAATGTCTTAATTCGATAATCACCTCCAGTAAGTATCCGCACCGTCTAAGCCGTAATGATGTAAAGCTTCGGGTTCTTTCATGTTTATGTGTTAACATGACGTAGTTAAAATGTATCTTTAGTTAATCTTTAAATATTGATGATGAACTAAACTACAACACGAGCTTAACGATCTTAATTATTAGAGTGTAGTAATAAAACACTGGTGTGCCTCAGGGTAGTGTGTTACGGCCTCCACTATAAACGGTATAGTCAGTGTCCTATTAATGCCCGAGATGCGTTCCTGAAAACTTGTGCGTTAAGCTAATGAAGGTCATGGGTGGGGGGGGGGGGGCAGAGATTGCCCAAATGCTAAGTGGTTCTGTGTTAATATCTTGGCATTATTTTTGCGATGATCTTATATTTCCGTGACATTTTTTTTAATTTAATCACACATGTCTGTTCTTATGCAGATGATTATACACTGAGTAATAATCCCTCTTGAGGTATCGCGATCACTGGTCTGTTGGTCTGAATCTATAAAGAAGGGTTAAGAAAGATGTTAAGGAGAGAAAGAGAAGTAACGAGAGATAGAGCAACAGAGAGGAGTTAGAGAGATAGAGAATGACACAGAGGGAGAGAAAAAGACCGATATAGTATAAAAGACACAGAGAAAAAAGATAAAGATATAGCTAAGAGAATGGGATAAAGAATGACAGAGGAAGAAAAAGTAAGGAAAGAGAACAAAAGAGAAAGAGATAGGAAGAGAACCAAAGAGACAAAGCTAAAGACAAAAACACATAAGAGAAAAAAAAGAGACACGCATAATCTATCATTCTCTCTCGTTCTTGTCTACGTGGGAATAAACAAGGGAAATAAAAATAAAAATAACTTGGAAATGAAATGAATAGGCGGCTAAGGTAAAATAGAAGGAAGATACATGAAAAGGGAAATGTGAATAGGCAAAAATGTTGATGTTAGAGGCAAATGAGAAAGAGAAATAAAAAATATCTCACTACACATCAAAAGGGAGAATTACAACAACTGGATAACAAGGGAGACTAAGTATGTGTGTGGGGAGGGAGGGTGGAAGGAGGTAGAGAAGGAAGAATGAGAGGGTGAAAAGAGGAAGAAGAGAGTGGGGGAGGAAGAGGACGACGATGAAGAAGGAGAGAATAAGAGAGGGAGAAAGGGAAAGGAGAAGAAGAGGGTGGGACGATGAAGAGGTTGAAAGGCGCAAGAATGGAGTAAAGGGGGAAGACGGGAGAAGGTGGAAGGAAGAGAAAAAGGTTAATATAGGGAGAGGAGGAAAATGAAGAGGGAGAGGGTGGAAAGGAGAAAAAAGAAGAGAACGGGGAGGAGATAATAGAACGCTGATAAAATTGAATAAATACATTAATATAGAATGAATATGTAAGAGGCAGACAGACAATCAGACACAGAGAGAGAGAGAGAGAGAGAGAGAGAGAGAGAGAGAGAGAGAGAGAGAGAGAGAGAGAGAGAGAGAGAGATAATAGTCGCCCATAAAGAATTAAGAGACAAGAACTTGTTTATAAATCGTATTATGACCATTTAATCAGATGTCATTTTAAATAACTCTCTCTCTCTCTCTCTCTCTCTCTCTCTCTCTCTCTCTCTCTCTCTCTCTCTCTCTCTCAGCCGTGCCTTACCCATGAGATAATTAAGCTTCATTATAGTAGAGTATGATAGACAATCCATTATCTAAGGATCAGTGGAAGCTCTCTTGATTCCATGCATACACTTAGACGCACTTATGTACATTCGTAGAGGCCGTATATGCATTACTACACACACACACACACACACACACACACACACACACACACACACACACACACACACACACACACACACACACACACATCACAGCGTAAAAACCGTAAACATGAACAACTGTTGTACCTGATAATTAAACACATATCCAAACAATTGTAAACACGAAAGGTATCAATTAAACACCAGCCTTTAATCCCACCAATCCCCTGGCCAATAGTTTTTCATCTTTAAAACTCACCAATCAGACACCTTCCCTTTAACCCTCTAACTTCGCCTGGCCAATAGTTAGGCATCTTTAAAAACCCAACCAATCACGCACCTTCCTTTAACACTCAACTTTCCTCTAGCCAATTGGGTGTCATATAAACACAAAATGCACCAATCAGTTGCCTTCCTAAGCTAAATTAACAGAAATTATACCATACGGATATAGTACATTTAACTTCATGTAATTGGCTTTAAACGTAACGTAACTCAACGGAACTTAACGTAACATAGTGTACCTTAATCCTAACCTAACCTAACCTAACCTAACCTAACCTAACCTAACTCAATATTATATAAAGTAACTTAAACAAACGTATCATAACTTATCGTCACCTAAAAAAAATACCTCAGGGTCATTAGGTTGTTAGGTTAGGTTAGGTTTTGGTTGGGTTAGGTTAGGTTAGGGTTTGGTTGGGTTAGGTTGGGTTAGGTTAGGTTTGGTTGGGTTAGGTTAGGTTAGGTTTGGTTGGGTTAGGTTAGGTTAGGTTAGATGGGTAATGTTAACATAGGCTGTATCCAATTCACCCCACAAACATTACCATCACCTAACCTAACCTACCATCACCTAACCTAATCTACCATCACCTAGCCTAACCTAACCTACCATCACCTAACCTAACCTACCATCACCTAACCTACCATCACCTAACCTAACCTACCATCACCTAACCTAACCTACCATCACCTAGCCTAACCTAACCTACCATCACCTAACCTAACCTACCATCACCCAACCTAACCTACAATCACCTAACCTAACCTACCATCACCCAACCTAACCTACCATCACCTAACCTAACCTACCATCACCTAACCTACCATCACCTAACCTAACCTACCATCACCTAACCTAACCTACCATCACCTAACCTAACCTACCATCATCTAACCTAACCTAACCTACCATCACCTAACCTAACCTACCATCACCTAACCTAACCTACCATCACCTAACCTACCATCACCTAACCTAACCTACTATCACCTAACCTAACCTACCATCACCTAACCTAACCTACCATCACCTAACCTAACCTACCATCACCTAACCTACCATCACCTAACCTAACCTACCATCACCTAACCTAACCTAACCTACCATCACCTAACCTAACCTACCATCACCTAACCTAACCTACCATCACCTAACCTACCATCACCTAACCTAACCTACCATCACCTAACCTACCATCACCTAACCTAACCTACCATCACCTAACCTAACCTACCATCACCTAACCTAACCTACCATCACCTAACCTAACCTACCATCACCTAACCTACCATCACCTAACCTAACCTACCATCACCTAACCTACCATCACCTAACCTACCATCACCTAACCTAACCTACCATCACCTAACCTACCATCACCTAACCTAACCTCCCATCACCTAACCTAACCTAACCTAACCTAACCTACCATCACCTAACCTAACCTACCATCACCTAACCTAACCTACCATCACCTAACCTACCATCACCTAACCTAACCTACCATCACCTAACCTAACCTACCATCACCTAACCTAACCTACCATCACCTAACCTAACCTAACCTACCATCACCTAACCTAACCTAACCTAACCTAACCTAACCTAACCTACCATCACCTAACCTACCATCACCTAACCTACCATCACCTAACCTAACCTACCATCACCTAACCTAACCTAACCTAACCTAACCTAACCTACCATCACCTAACCTAACCTACCATCACCTAACCTACCATCACCTAACCTAACCTACCATCACCTAACCTACCATCACCTAACCTAACCTACCATCACCTAACCTAACCTAACCTAACCTACCATCACCTAACCTAACCTACCATCACCTAACCTACCATCACCTAACCTACCATCACCTAACCTACCATCACCTAACCTAACCTAACCTACCATCACCTAACCTAACCTACCATCACCTAACCTAACCTACCATCACCTAACCTAACCATCACCTAACCTAACCTACCATCACCTAACCTACCATCACCTAACCTAACCTACCATCACCTAACCTACCATCACCTAACCTAACCTACCATCACCTAACCTAACCTACCATCACCTAACCTACCATCACCTAACCTAACCTACCATCACCTAACCTACCATCACCTAACCTAACCTACCATCACCTAACCTACCATCACCTAACCTAACCTACCATCACCTAACCTAACCTACCATCACCTAACCTACCATCACCTAACCTAACCTACCATCACCTAACCTAACCTACCATCACCTAACCTACCATCACCTAACCTAACCTACCATCACCTAACCTACCATCACCTAACCTAACCTACCATCACCTAACCTACCATCACCCTCACCTAACCTTCATATAAACATCAAAGACCTCCCAACTTTTCAACCTCCCAAAACTACATACAAAGTTTTCATCAGCAACTTTGAGGCAACATTAACAGTATTTTTGCTTAAAAGTTTGTTCCTTAATATGAGATTTTTTCACATAGTGTCTTGGTGGAGTTGTGGAGTGAGAAGATTTTACCCCGAGTGAATAACAGTTAACATTGAGAGAATTATAATTAATGAAATAACTGATGAAAAAGAGATTATGAATATATGAATAATTATGATGCATAAGGGTATGGTTAAATTATCTGGTCTTTAACCTAAGCTAATTAAAAATAACCTAACCTAACCTAACTTAACCTATCCTAACCTAAACTAACTTAACCTAACCTAACCTAAACTAACTTAACCTAATCTAATTTATAACTTAACTTAACCTAACCTAACCTAAACTAACTTAACCTAACCTAACTTAACCTAACCTAACCTAACCTAACTTAACCTACCTAACCTAACCTAACCTAACCTAACCTAACCTAAACTAACTTAACCTAACCTAATCTAATCTAAACCTATAAGATTGAATATATCGAAATGAAATAAAATTAATAAACAATTTATAAACGAAAGTATTAAAATAGAATTATTTAGAATATGAATGAATAAATGAAAGAATGAATGAATGAATGAATGAAAGAATGAATGAATGAATGAAAGAATGAATGAATGAATGAATGAATGAATGAATGAAAGAATAAAAGAATGAAATCCAAAACAAAGACATAATGACCAACGAATGAAAATAAATGAATAACTGAATAAAGATAGAAAATTACAACAGCAAAAAGGAATAAAAAAAAATAAAGAATAGAATAAATTAATAAAAAAAAAATAATTGTATCTGTCTCTTCAAATTAATTAATCATATATACAGGTAGTTATTAATTAATTGCTGAGGTACATGAATTTAGAGAAACAATAATTACACGTCATAGATGGGGATTAATTATACAGCAAATGACGCTTGATACTGAGTGACTTGGAGAGAGAGAGAGAGAGAGAGAGAGAGAGAGAGAGAGAGAGAGAGTCTAATTAATCCATGAATACAGTATGACATACAAATGGTTCATTGTGGGAGCGAGATAGACAGACAGACAGACAGAGAGAGAGACAGACAGACAGACAGACAGACAGACAGACAGACAGAGAGACAGAGAGACAGTAAACAGACAGAGAGAGAGAGGCTAGCAGACAGCCAAATAACAGCAGAGACAGACAAATAGACATATAGACAGACAGGCAGTAACAGACAAAGACAGACAGACAGACAGACAGACAGTGACCGAAAGACAGACAGGAAGAGAGAAAAATGAAAACTTTTTATTATTCACATCTTATAATTATCAGTATTTGGTTATACATGAGTCTCCCCTGTTGAACATTTAGGGTAATTAGTTTTCTTTTTATTTTACTTCCTCTTTTAGAACGAAACATTAATTAATATCAAATCTCTCTAGATCTTGACTATTATTTCATTATTTTGTTAGTATTTTTTTTTTTTTTTTCGACAAGTAATCGTCAATGAACCAGTACAGGTTTAATTAATATGAAAACTAATAGGTATATATCTTGATTCAATATTCTCAATAATCATTTCCTAAATTTGATTCATTGGCGCCTAGTTATGAATGTTATGTGGGTCAAAGGTCAAATAACTCCCGGAAAAAAAAAAACAGTATTTCAGGCAGATATTGAGATATATTTAGACAAAGAGGTGAAACTGAACTAACGTGAAGCCAACTATCTATGTAATTATATTTGAAGAATTGATAGCTGTTGTTCCCTTATGTTCATTTAAATTATTTGTCCTGTTCTGATGTTATATATTTAATTGATAAAGCTGTTTTGGGCTTGAAAACTTATAGGAAAAAACATATATCGTTTAAACCTGCAACGTTGTAATGCGATTATTATTATTATTAATCTTTTGACTGAAGAATAAACCTATTGCAATATCGGTTCTTTTAAGAGCATTTTCACTGGACAATTCTAGTTAAATATTAGTAATGATGTTAATTACTATAATACTATTGCTATTAATAATAATACCTTACATATGGATA
>CAUDMG010000372.1:3820000-3832500 GCA_958450375.1 Homarus gammarus
CGAGTTTGTTCATTCTCTTGATGAGCTCAAACTGTTTCCCCCTCATTCGCTAGCTTAACGAGCTCGTTTGTTTATCTAACGAGAAAAACCAACCTCGGTAACAAATCAAAATTACTATGTTTTTTGTTACCGTATCCAACAAGGTGATTAACTACCCATATGGAGGTAGGTAACAAGCCCCTTTTATTTACCTTGAGATATAATTCACTCGTTTAGCTCGTATGAAGAGCTCGTTCACTCGTAAGACGACTCTCTTTGGTTCATTAACTACTGTCTGTACTCGTGTGTATTGTAATGTACTTATACCTGTAATCACAAGTTCACTATAACCACGTATGTAAGTTAACGAGTTTCCCATTAAGGTATTTTTAGGGGTTTATCAATTGTTGGGTTAGGTTAGGTTTGGTTTGGTTAGGTTAGGTTTGGTTAGGTTAGGTTAAGTTAGGTTAGGTTTGGTTAGGTTAGGTTAGGTTTCACTTCCCAACATGCATATTTAAGGCCCCATTTATAGCCTGGTAGAATAAAAGTTCCCTAGGTTCGAACTAGCGATACTTAGGACAGAAGTTGACCGCCGTATCCACTCGTCTGTAATATTTGTCATCCCGGGTGGTGAATTTTACAGCCACTATTTCATCACCTGTGGAAGAGTCGATCTGGTTGCAGAGTGTAAGACTATTGCCAATAAACCATGGGAAAGATAATGTGTGTGTGTTATGTGGGCCAGACGAGTGTTAAAATGTAAATACTACTACTACTACTACTACTACTACTACTAATAATAATAATAATAATAATAATAATAATAATGATAATAATAATAATAATAATAATAATAATAATAATAATAATAATATATTTTTGGGAAAGAAAGAGAGATTGAGTGAGAAAAATAAAAAAAAGAGCAAAAATTTAGAAAGCGAAAGACATACAGACAAAGACAAAGACATACAGACAAAGACATACAGACAAAGACAAAGACATACAGACAAAGACAGAGACAAAACACACAGACAGACCTTCATAGCAACACAAGATGTTCAACAAGTCTATAGAAATTGATGGAGGTGAAATTAAATTACTGAGTGAGGGACCCAATTGTGTAATACGATAAGACCTGAAAGAAAATGGCATGGGGCTTTTCTGTGTTCTCTTACCTCGTATCAACTCAACTTGTATGAATTCTTACCTACATATTTATTTTGTCATTTGTTTCTCTTATTCATTATTCTCACTTATTATTCTAAACTCTATTAGGTGGAATCTACTTACTTATTGTTACTCATACAGAGGTTCAGATTCTGTGTCACGTGGGGTTATTGTTTACTGTTTCTTCAACTGTTTTGGTCAACCCTTCATAGTAATACTAATACTAATACTAATACTAATAGTAATAGTAATAGTAATAGTAATAGTAATAATAATAAAAATAATAATAATAATAATAATAATAATAATAATAATAATAATAATAATAATAATAATAATAATAATAATAATAATAATAATAATAATAGAAAAAAAGATGAAACAATTCAGAGATGTATAGATGGAAAGAGAGAGAAAGGAAGGAGAGAGGCTGAACCAACAAGATGCAAGGATAGTGTGAAGGATGCTGTAGGAGTGAGGGAGATGGACAGCCAGGAAGCAGCAGTGAGTGTGTGTGTGTGTGTGTGTGTGTGTGTGTGTGTGTGTGTGTGTGTTATGAGAGGTGAACATGGCTTCCAGTTGTTTTGGTTGGAGTACGTGTTTGTAATGAGTGATGCTGATGTGTGTCTTAGGTGGAAGGGGAGATGATAGTGCGATACATCTTTAGTGGTGAATAAAATAATATAATGTCGTCTTTTTACCATTTTTACCTCCACAAAAACTCCCTTTCCTCCCTTCCTCCCTCCCTCCCTTTCCTCCCTTTCTTCCTCCCTTCCTTCCTCCCTTCCTTCCTCCCTCCCTTCCTCCCTCTTACTCCCCAGAGGATAGACTAATTTTAAACACATAACTTTACCCTCGGAAACCTCCCTCCCCACCTCTCTCTCTCTCTCTCTCTCTCTCTCTCTCTCTCTCTCTCTCTCTCTCTCTCTCTCTCTCTCTCTCTCTCTCTCTCTCTTGCAGGAGGAAGGGAGTAAGAAGATTAAAGAGAGAGACAATGAGAAAAGGAGGCGAGGAGAGAGGGAAAGAGATCCTCAAGGTCTGTCTATCTCTCTAAAATGTCTCAAGTATTTATTATTATTATTATTATCATTATTATTATTATTATTATCCTCCTCCTCCTCCTCCTCCCTCTTCACCTCCTCTTCACCTCCTCTTCACCCTCCTCTTCACCTCCTCTTCACCCTCCCTTTCCTCCACCTCCTTCCTCTCCTCCTCTTCCTCTCGTAGCTACACTGGAGCGTAAGACCTGGGCGACTTTATTGAGTCAGGCCCTGGAGGAAGGAGGAGGAGGAGGTACCACAGGGGGAAGAATTTGAATATGAAGGGGAGAAGGGAGGAAGGGCAAGTGAGGGGAAAATAGAGAGGAGAGGGGGGGGGGAGAGAGAAAGTAGAATCAAAACGAAGGAAGAGGATGAAGGGGGAAGAAGAAGAGAGCAAACGAAAAGGAATGGGGAGAGGAGGAGTGAAGAAGGGACTGAGGGAGGAAAGAAGAATAGGGAAATGAGAAGGGATGGAATATGGAGAAGAGAGGAGGGAAGGGGGTGAGTGAGGGATAAGGGAAAGAAATGGGAGGGAAGAAGAGGAAATGATAGGGGGGAATAGGGAATGGCTGGAGGGGCGAGGGAGGAAGGGAGGTAGGAAAGGATGAAGAAGGGAGGAACAAAGGAGGGAGGGAGGAAGGGAGGGAGGAGGAAAGGATGAAGAAGGGAGGAACAAAGGAGGGAGGGAGGAAGGGAGGGAGGGAAGGAGAGAAGGTCGACGGAGGGAGGGAGGCAAGACCTGAATGGCCACGATCAACACTCAGCAATGTCGCCAACTCCTCATTCTTGTCAGCGAGGCGAGTAGATAACTGTTTTCTCTGTCTATATGTCTGTCCAACTGTCTGTCAATCTTCCTCCCTCTCTATTCATCCATTTCTTTATTTAGCTGTATTTCTGTCTAGGTATTTATTTATCGATTAACCGTCTGTGTCTCTGTCTTTAGTTGACTGCTTGGTAGTCTATGGTATTATTTGATAGTCTGAGATAGTCTCTGGTAGTCTGGGCTAGTCTGAAGGTGTCTATGGTAGTCTCTGGTAGTCTGTAGAAGTTTATGGTAGTCTATGGTAGTCTGAGATAGTCTACGGTAGTCTATGGTAGTCTGACGTAGTCTACGGTAGTCTATGGTAGTCTGACGTAGTCTACGGTAGTCTGACGTTGTCTACGGTAGTCTATGGTAGTCTGACGTAGTCTACGGTAGTCTATGGTAGTCTGAGGTGGTGTATGGTAGGGAGCTGAAATTATCTATTAAGTTGCACGTATATTGAGCAGTGGTCCTCCCCACCCTGCTATATGGCAGCGAGACATGGGTCACATACAGGAGGCACCTCAAGGCACTTGAAAACTTTCACTAACGTAGTCTACGTTCCATCCTCCGAGTTCGCTTAGAACACAAGAGAACAAATGCCAATATTCTCGCTGACACCAACTGTAGGAGCATCGAGGCTGCCATTATCCATGAACAATTACACTGGATTGGCCATGTTACCCGCATGGACGACAATAGACTGCCAAAGCAGCTACTTTACAGTCACCTAACGAATAGTAAACGTAACGCCGGCGGGCAACTGAAAAGGTATGAGGATAGTCTTAAGACAAACCTGAAAAAGTGCCAAATCGACCCCCTCACCTGGGAGACGATTACTCCACACCGTAACGCTTGGAAGAGCACCACACGAGAAGGTGTCAATACTTTCGAGTTAGCCCGACTGCAAACCGAGGGAAACAAGCGCCAGCATTGGAAAGATACTGCCACCGCCCCTCCGCACTAGATGTAGCCCTCCACGCATGCAACATCTGTGGACGACCCTGACGGTCCCGTATCGGCCTTTTTAATCACCTCAGAACTCACCTACGAAGGTGACATCCTTAATAACTCATATCATTGTATTATAGCTGGATGATCGTCATACTTTATTCCGAGTGACAGCAAAGTAGTAGTAGCAGTGTGTGTGTAGTCTCAGAGGTGCAGGTGCATCATTCATCAATAATATATACATTTATTTCCATTTCTGCCTGTTCTATATTATTTAATTTTCTTCTATTTACATTACTTTTAATTCCATCTTCTTCATTTCTTTCACATTGTCTTCTTTTCTATTTTTCCTGTCTATCTTTCCCTTGTATTTATTTTCATTTACTTTCTCTCTTAGTCCCTATCTTTCTTTAATCTCTCTCTTCTATCCATCTTCCTCATTTATCTATCTTTCTCTGCCTTCTATCTGTTTCTGTCGTTTGTCTAAGTTTCATTCTTATCTACTTATTTTTTCATCTACTTCTATCACGTATCTAGTTCTCTTATCAATCAATTTCTTTCATCCCCTTTTTTTTCATTTATTTTCCTTCATCTCTCTTTTCCATCTAACACCTTCCTCTCCCAGCTCTCGTATGTTTTGTATATTATTTCTCTCCTAATTATCCCTCTCTTATTCCTCTATTTATCCTCTTACACTTTGTTGTCTCGTTCCATCTGTCGTTTATTTAAAGTTTCTGAGTTATTTACATTTCATTATATCACAAATTTCTCGTCACAGTGTTGCCTGCATAATGGTAGGCGTGTCTTCTTCTTCTTCTTTTTCTTCTTCTTCGTCATCATCTTGTTCCTCTTGTCTTTCTTCTTCTTCTTCTTCTTTTTCTTCGTCATCATCTTGTTCCTCTTGTCTTTCTTCTTCTTCTTCTTCTTCTTCTTCTTCTTCGTCATCATCTTGTTCCTCTTGTCTTTCTTCTTCTTCTTCTTCTTCTTCTTCTTCTTCTTCTTCTTCTTGCCACAAACAGTTCACAATTAATCGTCACTCCTTCAGGTCTTGGTTAATTAATTTGAAACTTGGGAAGCTTGTGTCTTGGTCCAATACTCCACGACGCCTCTTTTATCTTCTACCTGATTTTTTTATTTTTTTTTTAGGTCTTTTAAAGGACTTAGACCATTTTTAGATGTAAGGTATAAAAAAATATATATTATCTTATTTAGGTCTTCCAAAGAAATCATTTTGCTAGGGTCAAAGGTGAGCACACACACACACACACACCATAGAATTGTTAAGGATAGGAAGTGGAATAGTGATGGATAGGCCGTGTATAACAGAGAGAAGAGCATCACAGGATAGACCGTGTATAGTCCCTCTGTATATAAAGGGAAGATGATGAGACTGAGTGTAAATATTAGAACTGAATAACTGCTGAGTATACCAGGGGAGCTGTGAGGTAGAGTTATTGACTGAGAGAATTGTAACAGAAACAGAGAGTGTATTTGGGGAAGTGCAGCGTGAGAAGAGGGAGAGAAGAATGAGAGGATCAAGGTTTTTACATTAATGATCTTAAGTGTTAAGTGACTGGGGAAGGAGAAGTGTCTGTAGTAATTAAGAGCTGAGTTGATAGAAAAGCGATGTGGTTATTGTATATTAAATGGGTGACTGTTGAATGTTTAGGTAGAGGGGAACTGGTAAACATTGTGAGTAGAGATGTGTAAGAGATAGAGAGATACTGTGAATGTTTAGGGAGGAGTCTACTGGTAAGATGTTAAGAGAAAAGAGGTGGGAGAAAGAGAGATATATAGAGAGAACAAGAGTTAGAGATATTAATTTACTGGGTGGGAGGAGAGGGAACACATCACATACAGTAATAGTGGGTGTTAGAGCAATACGTCACGTAGAAAGGATACAGTAAACAATAAATTAAAACATTTGGCTAAAAAATATGTGCAGTGTAGAGTTGATAATTTGGTCAATGAAACAAAAATCGAGGGAAATTGTGTTATTTTCCTTAACATTCGACGAAACGACTCATGTTTCATCCACAGCTCACCGGCTCATGGAGAACGTGTTGGCCTCAGTTCGCTTAGAGGTCACACAAAAGGGAGTGAGCACTAGACTGTGAGCAGCAAGAGTGAAACAGTGTGAAGTGTGTCTGGCCCTGTGTTTACTAGTTCTTTTACAGTGTCTCAGCTCACCTCAATCCATGGCCCTACAGGATACTCAGAAGGGATTTACTCAAGAAATCTATGAGCAAAATTTTCCCCCATTTAATAGACTTCATTACGTCACTAGTACATGTGCGTGTTGTGGTCAATTGATTTATATTCGGGAAAGATGTGGAATGAACTGATGCTCTTGTGAACTGCCCGTATTTTCTTCTGAATTATTTTCCACTTGCTGGCAAAAAAATATAACAGAAACTCTATGAGGTTATATATATTTACCCCAAATGATATAACACAGCTTCACAACTGACAAGAGAAAAAGGTTCGAACTGATCTCGAACACGGACGTTACGAAGGTTCAAAACACCTCAGATAAATAGGTTGTAATATCATCACTGAATACCTGAACGGGTGAAGCGCTTCGGCCTAAGGATCAAACCCATCACATACTGGCTTTGTCGGATCAAACTAGGTTTTGTTTGGATCACGCTGGCTTTGAAAAGCTTCGGACAAACAATTATGCGAAAGTTCGAACAACACTGA
Organism: Homarus gammarus; assembly: GCA_958450375.1. Classification (NCBI taxonomy): domain Eukaryota; kingdom Metazoa; phylum Arthropoda; class Malacostraca; order Decapoda; family Nephropidae; genus Homarus; species Homarus gammarus. The sequence goes on from CAUDMG010000372.1 coordinate 3,826,643, forward strand.
AGCTCCATTGAACCATCTCACAGCTACAGAGAGAAGCATTGTTGATGTTTACAAAAGCGAATGTGAGTATTATTATGGTGTTCAGTGAACTTGGTGGGATAATGTTGTTATCGCATGTCTGTTTGTTGACGTGTGATTAGATGTAATGTAAAGGCGGACTATCTTGATTGATCATGATACAGTATTAACTATATTGTTTTTACTCTCTCTCTCTCTCTCTCTCTCTCTCTCTCTCTCTCTCTCTCTCTCTCTCTCTCTCTCTCTCTCTCTCTCTCTCTTCTGAGGCAAATACAGTAAATATACACATCGCCTATCTATCATTCGCCTCCAATTATACAGTGACCTGACCTCATTTGCTTAATATCATATCGTGACCTTTATCCCGAAGTGCAGAGATTAACATAATAACCTGACGTCACCTGAACAACACGTCTTCTCATCTCATGTCAACCTCTGGGTCCTTGAGGTCATGTCAGGGAACAGTCATTTGATTCTCTAAGATGATCACATTAATAGATTTGTCTTTACCGCTGAGGATACGAATCGCATCTTAGAGTCTCAGTGAGATTTTAGCTGCAGTGTTGAGACTATGAGCTTGATGGATTCTTGTACCTCCAATTAGGGGGAAATTTAAGGTATGAGCTTAAAAGAATCCACAGTAAGTAAGACTGATTCTCATACATTTAGATTTGAGGACAAAAATAACTTAGGGACTCTTGAGAATCTTCAGCTGAGTCAACATGATGTCCTCTACGACGTGTGGCACAAGGAGACCGAGTCGAGGTGATGTACCCAGGATAATCCCGCTTGACTTATATCCACGTAATAATTGTATACTGTTCTGCCTTTTGGACAACATCTCTTAAGTTGTCCATCGCTAACTAGTCAATATCTTGAAGTAATTATTGTCTGTTGGCGATCTTGTCCGAAAAAAAAATTTATGCAGTGTTTGGCAATATTGTTATGGAATATTGCGTTGAAATTTGTAAGTTATTATATTGATATCCAGTTGTACATTAATTTCTACCGATGCGAAATTAGATACACAAATCACAACCTATTTAGAGTAAATTATAAACTGAATTCTTGAATATATAATGTGTAGAATTACACGAAAAATGAAGTGTAGGATCTTATGAGACTGTGTGGCGGCCACACTTGTGTTGGCACACACACACACACACCCAGGGCCTTATCACGGAGGCAGAGGAAATTACCACATTAGGTTATATATATTTGTATTCATACAAGTCACTTGCTGCTATGGTGGCCGGCAGGTGCTGATACACTGGTTCTTAGTGTTGAGCAGCTAGTGGGTTACTCCACCACCTTGGCAGGATGATAATCTACCCAAGGGTTGTTCCAACATAGTCAAGCGAACCAGGACTTATTATTGTTGAATTCACAATGACCAGTATACTCGTACAATAAGATAACCCAGTCCCCTACCTCGCCGGGAAGACTGGGTTCTCATCAAGTGTACTGTGCAATATATACGATAAATAAAAAATAATATCGTATATATCAGTGCTATATGAGTCTCCTTTAACATTGTTGTGAATTGAAGATTATTTTTTTATGTGGCGTTATAGACGTTACGAGCGTACGTCCAGATAGAGTTAATTAAAAATGTTAAAGTAAATAGCGTGAAAGCGCTTATTCACATCCACTAAGATCGAATACTAATATTTGTTCAGGCAGTTTCCATGGATTAATTCTTCTAAATCTGGATCACGTGAAGATTTGACACCCCAGTTTATTTCACCTGACTACTAACCACCCTAACGATAACTAAATGGATTAAGCTGGGTTATGTTAGATTAAGGTATTTTAAAGAACATTAAAGAACACTAGGAAACATTGAAGAACACCAGCGAACACCGAACAAGAACAAAAATCACTAGAAACTACTCAAGGACAACATGTAACACTTTGAATTATTTGAGAACACCATTCGATACTAAAGAACACTAGAGAACAGTAATTAACTCTTAGAACACATTTACGGTAACAAAGAACGTGAGGCTGTGTGTGTAGGTACCGATAAAGAACAACAAATAACAACGAACACTGATAATGCACCAGATAATACGAAAAAAAACACCATAAAACACCAAAAAACAGAAATCAGAAAAACACTAGAAAACGCCAAAAACACCAGAAAACACAAAAAAAAACATTAAAAACACACAAGAGATCACTAGAGAACACTCACGGTAACAGAGAACTTGAGGCTGGGTTGAATATTGATGGGTCTATTACGTTCAGTCGGGACGTAGCGATAGAACTCGGTGCCATTGTGGTACCACTTGAGGGAGTAGAGTCTGGTGGAGCGGAGGTCATATGAGCAGCTCAGTGTGGCCTGACCCCCAGCGAAGGCGAACTGGGGCACGTCCACCCCCCGGAGCAGGTCCCCAGCGGCGCCTGTGGGAGAAGAAAATATTTGTTATTATGTGGGGAGGACAACAGGTGTTATTATGTGGGGAGGACAACAGGTGTTATTATGTGGGGAGGACAATAGGTGTTATTATGTCGGGAGGACAACACGTGTTATTATGTGGGGAGGACAACACGTGTTATTATGTTGGGAAGGACAATACATGTTATTATGTGTCGTAAACATCACGTTATTATTACGTGAAGAGGACAACACCTGTTATTATGAGGGAATGACAGCGCCTGTTTTTATGTGGAGAGGACAACAGGTGTTATGTATAGGGAAGAAATATTCCGTGTAACACCTGGTGGAGGACAACATCTGTAAGAGGAAAGGTCCCCATACAGTCCCCAGTGTCACGTAGAAGGACAACACGTGGCATCTGTCATACGTGAGAACAATGTCACTTAATAATGACGTAACTAATAGAGTATGGATTTGTTTGGTTGTTCTGCTGGTGGTTGTTGTATATTGATAATGATAAACACTCAGTAGTTGTTAGAGTTATAGGCATTTAAATTTCTTCTTCTTCTCCGTCTTCTTCTTCTTCTTCGTCTTCTTCTTCTTCTTCTTTTTCTTTTTCTTCTTCTTCTGTAATTTTCATAGGACAAGGAATACTATTTTGTTACTTTGTATTCATTCCAGTAAAATAAAGATTCGATGTTTTGATATAATTCTCTATATCTCTTTTTCTCTTTTCTTCTTATCCTCTATTTCTTCTCTTGTCTCTCTTTTCTTCATAATTTTTCCCTTGCACGCTTCCATGTTCAAAAGTTGTCAAGAAATCGATGGTTTATGGTTAAATTTATTTGTGTGTTTCGATCGATCCATAGAGACGATTTTACACGACCTTACTGAGATAGATTCTGAATTACTTTTAAAAGATAAAAATCATGAAAAATCGGCATTTTTTTAATTTTCTTACCAAGGCTGAAAAGTTAAGAAAAATCGTTAATCTTAGGATCCAAAATCGGCTAATTAGACCCGATTTTGCCTTGTGACGCCTCAAAACACTGCCCTAAGACTGGAATTTTTTGGCTATCATGTTTATTTTACAAAATTAGGGTTTCTGAAATAAGGGAAACGTTTTGTAGCGTTTTTTTTCGATAAAGGGGAGATAATTTTGTAGGTGTCAATGTAGAGTCAATCTAGATGGCAAAATTAGAGCTACGGAAATTAAAAGAGACAGTTTTGATTGGGTCAGATTTTAGAAGCAAAAAACAAAAAACATATTTGATGACGGAAATAACAAGTCACTTTGAGAAGATTTGAAATTTGCCTAAATACCAAATAGCTTTTATCTCTTATTATTTGTTTGTTTGTTTTTCTTTGAGGATTTATAAGTAAAAAAGTTCATATGAAACGATGACTTTTGAATCGAGGTCGGCGGCGGGGTTCACATTATTGTACTGTGGGTGTTGGAACTTGATCCTACACACACACACACACACACACACACACCGCTCAACAAAGCAAGATTCAACTCTGTACTCCCCCTCCTCTCCATATCCCTCCCTCCTCCCCCCCCTCCCTCCCCCCCTCCCTCCCTTCCCCCCTTCCCCCTGCTAACATGACAATAGACAATAGAATCATTGATTATCCACAAAAAATAAAGATGAAATAAAACAAGGCATTTTCCGAATAGCTAAACAAACCCTCCACCCCTCCCCCTTCCCACCCCCCTTTCCCTCTCCACTCTTCCCCCTCCCCCTTCCCAACCCCCTTTTCCCTCTCCACCCCTCCCCCTTCCCCCTCCCCCCCTTCTCTTCCCCCCCCCCCCAAAAAAAATCCTTCAAAATTTTTACATTCGAATCCTGTCAGATTTTTTCTAACAATCAATGAAGAGCATTTTTTTGTTAACTTACAATTCACCAGCGGCAAAAGCCTTTACCTCTATCATCATTCCCATTCAAAAGGGAACTAATAAAAAAAATGTATTAAAAAAAGGGCATCATATACCATTTCCATCTCTTTATAATACAATTCCATTCATAGTGCCGTTCGTAAATGGGTTATTTTTTTTTTTCCTTTTATTTTTTTTTTCTGCCGTAGTCAATGCAACTCACTATTATTTTATGATGTTCCTGATGGGGGGGGGGGGTGAGAGAGGAGGGAGGGAATATAGCCGTAAGCCACATTCTCTCTCTCTCTCTCTCTCTCTCTCTCTCTCTCTCTCTCTCTCTCTCTCTCTCTCTCTCTCTCTCTCTCTCTCTCTCTCCACTGTAACTCGTTCACTTGACGTCTATTCATCAAGTGGTGTTACTCATCCTCCAGTGGTGATTATCATACACAGTATAAATTATAGAGAAAGATAGGAAGAGTGGCTGTATTTTGCTGAAGACATTATTGACTATATTATCTTTATCTACTTACTTTAAGACGTTAGTGTGTGTGTGTGTGTGTGTGTGTGTGTGTGTGTGTGTGTATGTGTGTGTGTGTGTGTGTGTGTGTAAATATATGTGTACCTGTTGGTGTGTACATTATATATATAGACAGTATACAAGTATAGCTTTATTTTCCTTCCCTTAAGCTTTAACCATCTTAGGTGCGCCTCACGTGAGCCTAAAGCTATAATAAACTTGAGGGTAAAGTTAGCTTCCAGGTGTTTAACATGCAAATTGTATTCTTGCAGGTAAGACAATTTTCCTATACTCTCGCTGTCATCTTCAAGGATGGAGTCATGTAGCGCCAACCCCTGTACGTCCGTCCTTCTGTCTATCTGTATATCAGTCCGTTCGTCTGTCTATACGTTCATCCGTTCACACGTTTGTCTATCCGGCCGTAAATATGACATAAATCCACTGAACAAGACAGCAAAGAATGACCTTATCCGACCCTTAACCGTAACACATTATCCCATCCACAATACCCAGGACAGGGGGTCGAATTCCAGTTCAGAACATCAAGAAATTTTTTTTTTTCCGGATCCTAATGAAACCTTTTGTCAACTGCTTCGTATTTTGATTAAAAAAAAAACAAGTATATAGTTTATTGATTAGTGTCTATCTGCATAGCTTGTTCGGTCTTCTGGTCATTCACGGTTCTGGTCATTCACGGTTCTGGTCATTCGCGGTTCTGATCATTCACAGTTCTGGTCATTCACGGTTCTGATCATTCACAGTTCTGGTCATTCACGGTTCTGGTCATTCACGGTTCTGGTCATTCACGGTTCTGGTCATTCGCGGTTCTGATCATTCACAGTTCTGGTCATTCGCGGTTCTGATCATTCACAGTTCTGGTCATTCACGGTTCTGATCATTCACAGTTCTGGTCATTCACGGTTCTGATCATTCACGGTTCTGGTCATTCACGGTTCTGGTCATTCGCGGTTCTGATCATTCACAGTTCTGGTCATTCACGGTTCTGATCATTCACAGTTCTGGTCATTCACGGTTCTTTCGCTGTCTTTATTTTTCTCTCG